>CAEGAE010083713.1:0-18991 GCA_903067095.1 Girardinus metallicus
GATAGATAGATAGATAGATAGATAGATAGATAGATAGATAGATAGATAGATAGATAGATAGATAGATAGATAGATAGGTAAACTATCAAGTAGTTCTTTCATACAACAAACTGACTCCCTTACAGCCTCGCCTGTATTAGATCTGCATTAAATAAATGTCCCTCCAGGGTATTGTTTAGCTCTGGCGGTTATACATCCAGTGTGTAGTAAAAGTTGTGGGCTATTGACACCATCATGGCATTTGCACCCACAATGTCATAGTTAAACTTTATACCACAACTGGCTTTGCTTTGGTATGTGCAGCAACGCGACCGGGTGAAACACAATGCAGGCCCAGATGCAGTGAAGTCCAACAATGATGTTCAGAGCTGTAGAAAGGTAGAGAGTTCCTCCTCGACTAGAGATTGTTTTGGGTCTTTCACTCTTACTTCCTACAGGCGCCTCTCCAACCCCTCATTTTTACAGTGCTGTAAAAGTGGCTGTAAAACGATGCATTGTGCGCCGTTATTGGGGACAGCTTTCAGCAACTAACTTGTTAACCTCGGGGTTCTGGTTACTTGGAGGCGTCGCAGTCCTCGGTAATCATTTGCGAATTATCGTGATATTTCTTATTTCTTTCCCCGCCGCTAAAATGCAGCACAGGTATCTTTAAGAGTTTTCTCTTTACTTGGACTAAAACAAAATATACGACACATTAGAGTTAGCTGCTCCGTCTGGGAGGAGTCTGCAGTCGGCTGGTGTTTTAATTGGCTGCAGTCTTCAGTGAGAAGCGTGAGTATCAGTAATTATTCAGCAATGTTTTTGCACAAGAAATGTCAGCCAGAGAGGGCCATCTTCATCCGCCGCCAAATAACAGCGCGACGATGTCATGTTCCAACAACCAGGCTGGGAACTCCTTCTTCGTGGACTCCTTAATAAACGTGAGAAGCGACGGCGCTCCGTATTACCAAAGTAACAGTCTGTATTTGCCACCGGCTTCGGAATATTCATATGGGATCTCCAGCGGCTCCTGTTTCCCGACAGTCGGGAAGCGCAGCGAGCCAACGACCCACAGCGTGATTCCGTCCTCGGTTCCGTATGTTCAGGGGATGGAAACGTGGCTGGAAACGTCCAGGTCCTGCCGAGTGGATCAACCCTGTGGCGGGCAGCATTTGGCTCAGTGTTCGTTTTCGCCGAGCATAAAGGAGGAGAGCGCCTGCTGCCTTTACGAGACAGACAAATGTCCTAAAGGAGCGTCAGCGGATGACATATCCTACTCTACGGCGTCCTGCCCCGTTACCCCCGGCAACACCGTGCCAGTCCCGGGTTACTTCCGCCTGTCTCAAACCTATGCGTCCTCCAGGTTATATCACGATGCTCAGCCAGACATGACTCACTTCAGTCTGCAGCGACCCAGCCGCTTTGAAGGCCAGACCTCACAGCCGCAGTCCGCCTCTGCGGAGCCGGAGCGCGGGGAGAGCCACGAGGAGGCGCCCGGCTCTGCGCCGTGCCCTCCGGCCAGGGAGGAGGAGGACACCCGCCTCTCCTCGGAGAGCTCGTTTTCCACTGAGCCTGCAGAGACGGAGTGTTCAGACAAGTCCGTAAAAGGTGAAAACTTGAGAAGCTGCTGCAGAATGACGCAAAAAATGATAAACCTTCACAGAACCGTGTTTTTTTTTTTTTTTTCCCCTTTAAGTGGGCGGTTATTGTTTTACGGCCAATTAAGGTTTCGGATGTATGATAGAGGAGTAGTTTCAGCTTTAGCTGAAACAAGAACTCTCATGTCTGTGTTTGTTTGGGCTGAGACAAATTTGACCATGACTTGGCCAATCACAGCCTAGGATTGGATCTATTGTGCCTGTTTGGCTGTATTTAAAATGGAACCAGGCCTCAGTTAGTTGCGCCTTTGTGTGGCATCATTGCTTTTTCATTTGTTTTTATTGGCACCATCCCTGACCTCAGTAACTGAGCGAGGAAATCATTAATTTAAAACGTTACATTAACAAGTAATGAACAGGAAAGTTTGGCTCACGGCGCTCATACCTAATTTATACATTGTAAACACATTTCATTTGTTTGAACAGAAAAATTACTGCATATTCACAACGGCTTTTGTTGTTAAAGGGATGAACAGTACGTCACCGTGGTGTATTCTCATCACTTTTATGATCTGCTTACTTTATTTTGCTACAGGTTTACTATGCTTTGTAGAAATATTCTGAGACACTATCACTTAAATTGTAGTAATACTAAAAGGGATAAACAGTCAGAACTCAATTACATTCAGTGTATTTAATTTGCATTGCTTGATTTCACAACTGATGTAACTGTAAGGCACTTGCAGCACAGAAAAGTTCAATCTGTAAGTATATCAAGTTAAAACTATTCAATATTATCCAGCCATATAGACAATCTCAGATTCATTTACATACACTCCAACTTGATCTTAGACTGCATTGGAGTCAAATTCAGTTTCTAATGGTAACTGCTATAAAACTGTCCATACGGAAGCCCAGTCAACTGCAAGGAATCAATGAATTGATCTTGAAATAAAGCAGACTACCTTCTTGACTGAAGTAGAAAAATTTGTACGGATTGTTGTTATTGAATTTACCTGAGTTGAAAGACAAATTTTCTCCCCTGGTAAATGGATTAGATTGAACTGTAGCATAAATTACACCAATAGTTCTGAGTTTTTCTAACAGCATGTCTGGAATTTTATTTAATTTTATTTTAAACTAACATGATTTTCCGGTTTGTAGTCATACAGTACTGACATCAGTACTGTATGTTGTCAAACTGTAGTTCGGTGCTGTAACACCGAACTACAGTTTTTGTAGTTCGGTGTTATAAAAACTGTAGTTTTTGTTGTGTTAACAGTTAAGTTAGTTCATTCGCAACACTTCTTACTGCTGAGACAACGTACAGTCTGTCACTGATCTGCACATATATCATTTATTGTAGATTTGAAATTAATTCTGATACAAAAAGATCTATTTTGTAATCCAAATTACAATAAATATTAATCAAAATTAAAAATAGCAAGCGGTCCATCTTGAAATGAAGCGGGCTACATAAAGCAATAATGTTGATTGATTATTATTCCTTAATTTTAAGGCGAGTTAAACATATTTCTTCCTGTAATAAAAATCATGAATAGGTAATTGATCATTTAGTTTATATGGTAACTTATCAACAGTACATTTTACAGGTGTTACAGTTAAACCCTTTAGCTGATAATTGTGCCGCAGCACGCACTTTTATTTTTCTATTTATTATTTTAGCTATAAGAATTGAAGTTGTCTGTCAAAAAAAAACTTACAATAAATTAAAGACATTTATTACATTTTGAGAGACGTGTTTCCGGTACAAATGAATTGGAAACATATTTGGCTTTAGTCACATTTGTGCGTAAAATTGCCATGAAAACCAAACAAACAAACTTAGTGTAATAGTTTTGGTTGTAGTTGTTTTTTTTTTTTTTTTTTTTTTGTTGTTTTTTTTTTTTTTTGCTCAAATTCTAGCACTTATGACTCCGATATTAAATCTCACACATTCTCAAACAGTTTAGTGTTTATGTTTACTTTTAATTTCCGCAACACACACCTTGTCTTTCATGACACTTAGTGCCTCTAGTAACACTGCGATACATTTCCCGCCGTTGCAGGAGATGGCAAAATGGAGAGCACGGCCAACTGGCTGACAGCAAAGAGCGGCAGAAAGAAGCGGTGTCCCTACACCAAGCACCAGACTCTGGAGCTGGAGAAGGAGTTCCTCTTCAACATGTACTTGACACGGGAGCGTCGCCTGGAGATCAGCCGCAGCGTGCACCTCACCGACAGGCAAGTCAAAATTTGGTTCCAGAACCGGAGGATGAAACTGAAAAAGATGAGCCGTGAAAACAGGATCCGGGAGCTCTCCAGCAACTTTGGGTTTTCGTGAGACTTTGATGAGAAACGCCCTCTTCCTGTTCCTCCTTCCCTCCTCCTTCTCCTCCACCCAAACTGTGAGAATGCCCTTGGAGAAACAGGACCCAACTGCTAACTTATTGATCAGAGCTGTTGTTGTCGTGGATTTGTATTTATACATGGTCACATTTGATCCATCCAATTGTTCAGGCTTGTACATAATTATGCGCTCAATCTGAGCGATCCATTGGATTTTGCATGCTGGACTGACCACTGGCTCATCTGTGTTACAGTTACATAGGCCTTAATGTGATGACTGAAAAAAAAAACAACAAAAAAACAAAACAAAACAAAAAAAAAACAAGAGGTCTGGTGAATATTTGCACATTAGCTGCTCAGTTGAATAAAAACAATATAACCGCACAAAACCACAGGCTTTGTGCGTTGTTGTAAATGTTTATTTCGTGCAGTATTTTCTTTTTTATTATTATTCAGCGGAATGTCTGCACAGCAAAAATTTTATTTTAGTAACCCGACATGTAATAGTATTTTTTACCTTTGCCTAATTTTGACCAGTCCTGATTTAGCAACATCAAATATGTTAAATGTAACTTTTTTCAGCTCACAGGCGAAAGAAAAACGTCGAAACCAAGGCTTTGTTAGCGATTTGACTCACCACTAACAGCTTTTAAAGCGAGTTTAGGCAAGCATCAACGTCGACATCGACCACCCTTACAGGTACTTTAGACGGACTGGAGCCTCGGCTTTTCCATGTAATTTGGGCGCTATTTTACTGGGGGAAGAAACTTTTTGTCCAAAGTTAACGATTAAAATAACAGCAGCATCTCATGGAGGTTAACCAGTAATGACGGTAAATGTTCCAACGAGGGGGAAAAAGCGCGAAGATGCGTGGAGATCCCTCAGCAGCAAACTGTGTGCAACTGACTGATGTTTTATGGAATTGCCTCAAGTTAGGCTTATTTAACTCTAACAAGTTTTCAACAACATTTTCACGTCATTACGCACTCTGATGTTGGCTAGAGTTCTTTTGAGCTTCACTTTTCAGCTATGACGTGCGTTGCTTAAAGGAGAAGGAAACACCACCTTTTCCACGTCTATCCAACTCCAGCACTTATTTTGTAATGGTGACCCGTGGCTATGTCTGGGTTGTTTGATAGCTTATGTATTTATTTATTTGGTTATTGGATGTCTTGCAGTCATAAACTACTTGGTGGACAACAATAGCCCACAATAATCTCTGCGCGTAATCGCTGACTGAGTCTTTTTTATTTCTGAAATCACGCTTTTTAAAATATATAAATTAAATGTATGTGCATGGGTTACTTTTCAGCAACATACAGATAAAAACATGTTTTCACTCTTAAAATTACACAGAGAATTATATATATAAAAAAAACACCAATCGTTTTTCAGGAGATCAGGCTGTTGCGTGGTTTAGGTAGTCTCATGTTGTTGGGCTATTTATTTTACGTTCCCACAACACGAAACTGCCTTGATTACCTCAGTGAAATTCGTCTTATAATTAAAAGCAAACCACGTTGGATTATGTTCATTAATAATTTGGGACGAAGTGCATCGGCTCTTTAAAGCTGCAGTTCAAACGCGTTGAGCTGGGGAGGGCATTTATCTGTGCGTAAAATACAACAATCAGATAGGAGAATTCCGTTATTTCTGCAGGTTTTCAAAAATATAATTAGCTCATCATAGGAAGGGTTGATATTTAAATTATAGGCTGGAGTAATAACAAAAATGATTCAATCGTTTTAATTTTCTTTTTCTACGTCCAGCAGAAAAGCGTGGACAGACAAGGCCTCGGTTATGATCACTGCAGTCTCGCCAGTTGCTTTAGAAAAAAAAAAAAAGAAAAAAAAAATGCCAGATGCGTCTGCTCGTACCGTGCAGAGAAAGAGGACAAAGGCTGAGCTTTATTGGTGATATTTAGCTTAGACAGCCCGGCTGTAACCTGAAGAAAAACAACCCAATTGCCCGTGATAAAATGAACCGTTATATGGCACCCAAATAACTCCAGCCCCGCTGTTTTTCCCGTCTTGGAATGCCTTCAGAGACACAGCTTGGTTATCTCTTGGAAACTTTCCTCCAGGTTGTTCACAATATATTAAATCTAATCACATATTTCACAGGATTTTTTAAGAAGGTAACAATAAAACGTAGGAGCACCATCACACTTTAGATGTTCTAAAAAAAAATTCATATTAAAGTCTAGCAAATTTTCACTTCTGTATATTTTCAAAAGTAGCAAACAGATTTAAAAAAAAAAAAAAGAAGACAAGGCCTCGGTTAAGATCCAATAACCTTGTTCATATATACACACAGATGTCCTCTGTTACACTAACGAGATCACTTGACTAAAATCACAACATTTATTGCTTATAAAAGGAAATATTTGCCAATAAAAGAGTGAACATTTGCTATTAAAATATGGTGAGTGAAAATGGTGGCCCCCTTTTTAAGCTGAGCGGTATACAGGCTGATTTATTATTTATTGTTCTGTCCCACGGTCACGTGTTTTGGGGCGCCCTATCCAGTTTTGGACAGGGTTCAACTTACTGGACGGAAGGAGCTTGTAGGTGGCGCACCAACACGACACCTTGCAATGGAATGAATCCCTTCTCTCGTCATTGCAGGATTGTAAAACCAAGGTTTTTTTTTTTTTTTACACCCTTTTTTATTTGGTACCTTGCATATTTTATTTTTCTTTACTCCGGTGCAATGGGGACGAGCTACTACGTTGACACGCGCATTCTTTCGGAGCAAGAAGAAATGGCACCGATGAGGTACTCAACCTCTGCAGGAATGGAGCAGGCGGCGCACACCGAATATGGCGGACAGGAGCCGAAATCCTCTATTTTCAGTGGATCCTGGAGCACCATCGCGGCGCATCCTCCCAATGCATATGTACATCATCAATACAGCGGGGAAGCCGATGGCATGTTTGCGCGTTCCTGGGCGTTGGACCCGGTCTCTGCTTCGCTGTGTTTGACGGGAATCCCGTCTGCAGCAGCGCATTACGAGATAAAGCCCGAGCCGCTGCTCGGTGGTGCCGAATGCACGACTCTGGAGACGCACGCACCGCTTTTGTCTGACATTGAAAACGGAGCTTCCCTCACGGAGCTTCCCTGCGATACATCCCCCACATCTGCAGCCAGCGACGACAAGCTGACGGCAGAGAAAAGGGAGGCGGTTGATGCAAGTAAGCAACGCAACGCTTTCCTTATTGATGCAAGTGCCTGGCCTAATAAGTCAGGTGGATGTGGGAAATGTGTATAAATGTTTTTTTTTTTTTTTTGATAGGAGGGTCTTAATCTGAGAAATAAATCCTGTGCAGGATGGCTTGGGTGGGGGGAGGAAGGTGGAAACTTTTGTTTAAATGTTAGTTTCTCTGTGGTTGATTCAAAATAGAACTAAAAACAACAATAAAACATTGAAATAACACTATCATTGTCCAGTATTAATATTTCCCTCATGGTGATATCTTCCTCCAGACAACCCGTCGTCCAACTGGCTGCACGCAAAGCCGACCAGGAAAAAGCGCTGCCCCTATACCAAGCACCAAATCCTCGAACTGGAGAAAGAGTTCCTCTTCAACATGTACCTCCCCCGGGAGCGCAGGTACGAAGTGGCGAGGCTCCTGAATCTGACAGAGAGGCAGGTGAAAATCTGGTTCCAGAACCGGAGAATGAAGATGAAGAAGGAAACCAGAGACAGAAGGAAAGACAGCTAGTGCCCCTTTGCGTTTAAACCTGGTGGAGGGGGACGGAAGAGGGGCGGAGAAGGGGACTTATAATTCCTGGTACGTGTTGTTGTAAATTAGTGTTGTTAAAACAACGCTGGGTGTCAATTTTTTTTCCCCCCCCCACTGATTTTCCGTGATTGTGTCTCGTGGTGGATTTAGATATCTTGTATTTTTGCGCACACAGTGTGTTGACTCTGTAGGCCGTTTATGATTTGCATGAACATTTACTTGACTACCTACCCTATCGATGTCCTTCAGCTACCTATCTGCATTGATTAACTTATTTTTTTTTTATTATTATGATTTTATTGCGGCCTTTTGTGTTTAAATGTTTGGATTGCATTTGTGAAAACCCTGCGCACACTTGAAATACCTCACATGTACTGATTTTATTTAAAATAAAGTGTAGTTTGTATCATACATTTGGACGTGTTACGTCACGGTGATTCGCTTTCATTTGAATGAAGAATAATGCACCATGTTTTTGCACATGTATAATAAACACAATACGCTGCAGAGTGGGCTAGAGTCGGCCAAACTTAAAACACAAATTCAAAAGATGTTTCTTGGTTTTTGAATTTGGTTCCAACTTACTAAAGGTTTATTTTCCAAAGCTGGAAAATATTTCAACTAGGAGCGGGGGGGGGCAAAAAGGTAGTTTAGGTGAAGAAAATGCAAACGGACACTTTGATATCAGTTTATTGTAGTCTTCAGGGATTTAATCGTAAAACGAGTAACCCCCCTCTCCTCCCGCAGTTTTCTTTTTTTTTTTTTTTTTATTTAATGTAAGATACTGACTTGAAAGATAAGAACGACAGGCCATATTGATTATGGGCTGTCGTTATAAAATTATTGGGATTTATCCTATAACGAACCCATTTACTTTTTTACATTTTTTTTATTATTATTATTGTTATTGTTATTGTTTGCTTTTAAAGTTTTGCAGTCAAAATGCATTTATTTAGACTTGTTAGCGTGAATTGGCAGAAGTATTTAACGCGCTCATTTCAGGGTAATTATCGCAAAGCTGATGGAAGTGATCTGACTAAAACATGTTAAATAAGCTTATGAATATTTATATCTTTAGCACCGCAATTTTTCCTTGTCTCAATTTTTATGTGTTTATCTTATTTTATTTATATTCAAGCTATTCACACTCAAACCGGTAAGAAGGGCCAGAAGCACTGTTAGCAGTTCGGTAAAGTTATAAGAGGGCTGTTTTTGTACTGTCTAATAAGAAAAAACAAACAAAAAAAAAAATTATTTTATTTTTACAATCTTTGTTGGGATTTCTTATTCAGTTAAACCTTGAAAATGTTTTTTTTTTTTTTTAAGTATAGCCTGCGACTGTTACTAGCCAAAGAAATTCCTTCAAATAAAGGTGTATGAATTTTAGATTGGTAAAAAAAATAATAATAATAATAATAATAATAAGAAGAAGAAATACAACATTAAGATCGACACAGTTATTTTGGTTGACGGCATCCATCCAGGCTTTTCTGGAACGCTGCTCCCTTTTCGCTCTGTGAACTGTAGCTGCCTTCTTCAACCATCCCAACCTGGCTGTTTATAAGGTGCGAAAACAGTGCAGCATGCAGAGGCTCACTGGCAGCCGTCAGGCAGCATTTCTGGCTTGCTTCCAGCAAACAAATGTGGAATACTGTTAGAATGAAGCAGAGGGGACCAACAAAGACCCCCACAGAGAGCGGGGTGCTGGGTGCCGCGGTCGGGATTGCATTTGGGTCTGCCTTCAAAGGTGCAATTGCTTTACAACCGTCTAGTCGCGATTCCACTGTCTCGGCACAGAGACATCCGTTTGGTGTTTGTCTTTTTATTTATTGTTTTTTAGGAGCGCTCTCTCTTGGAAAAAAAAAAAAAGGGGGGGGGGGGGGGCCCCGAAAAATAGCTTTTTACTTGATGGAAGGACGTTTACGTGTACATTACCCCATCTAAGTAAAGCAGAAATTTCCAACTCATCCTGAAAAGTGGCAGTGATGGAGCTAATTAGGCTTAGTAGAGTCCAAGACTGATACTTTGTGATGCTGTAGTCAAGGCGTTGTGCTCACTTGAGCGCGGATTCGCTCATACAACCAGCAGGGGGAACCAAAGCCTAATTTGGAGGACCAGAGCAGATGATGCGTTCAAGGCACACAAGCGTTGCTCCTGTTGGAGTGCAGAGCTCCGCTTGCAGTCACCAGCATAACGAATCATAAACTGTGCTCTGGGATTTTTCTCATTTATGTCTTACACATTTTCTTTCAAAAAAACAAATCACACAACGTCAGTGTTTGATATTAAAGAGGCGGTATTAAGCTATTTCCGGGCAAATAGCGCCATTTAATAGCACAGTCGAATTACCTTCAGCTTTAAAAATGCTACCTGTATAAAACATAGCTTAAAAAAATATAGCTTTACAAATTGATGCCTTGAAATTAAGAAGCTCCTGGTCTTTCTGACACTGCCTATGTTTACAACTGTTTTTAGGAGTGTTGGACTGAGAAATAGTTTGTATGATGAGCTCAGCAGACTGGCAGTTCCCACCTGGTGTTTGCTATTTGCTGCTGCCATTACAGTCTGGTGCAGCTGAGTTGGGAAGGCACAGGGGAGGGGTGCTCTGTGAGAATGCAGAGTGATAATGCAACTTGAAGGAGGAGCTATGTGAAAATAGGCGGGGCTTTGCATGAGCAAGTATTTAGACACCTCCAAATCGCTACGATAGGAGATCCAATAATTTCTCAAACATGCATGAAAGAATCAAAGCAACATTCCAGGTACAGCATACTTCGATTGAGGGAATGTAATATGATGGAAAACAAACAAACAAACAAACAAAAAACAAATTTACATAATGCTCCCCTTTAAAAATTCCATGAATAGTAAACAAATTATACAATAGAAATAAAATCTGGCATAATCTGTCCAGTTTATTCAACTCATCATCTCAAGAGTATTTTACTAGACGATTTGTAATCCAAAAGAGTAAGATTTTCGTTCTCTCTCGATGTAAATTGCTTACTCTCATGCTTTTCGCTCCTCGCCCCTAACTCACATAGCAAAAGGCCATGTGACACATTCATTCTATAATTCCTTTGACATGGACGCTGATGGGGATATTTTAACGAGAGCTGATATTCATATATGTGCCAAAAACCATAAATAACACACCGCCGTCCAGAGCTCACTTAGGAATACGGTGTTGTGTGAAAAAAAATGCCACTCCCGCCGCATGATCTCCACGAACGCTGGGACTCGACAGTCTCACGAGCAAACACCAACGTGAGAAGCAGTGCTGCAGGAAAACAGAAAGTTGCTAAGAAGTTTTTTTTTTTTTTTTTTTCAGCGACCTTTTACCACCTCCCCCTATTCATCACACCTCACGACACCAGCAATGACAGATGAGGCCCTTTTGGAAGGGAGGGGGCGACTGCAGGAGGAGGAAAAGTTGAACACATTTATCCCCTTCCAGTCGCACTGTCAGCAGTCTGTTAGTCTGGTATGAGAAGCGTGAGTTAATACTTACCTGATATCATAGGTTTATTGGCAATACATAATACAAGATTTATCCCTAATGTTGCTGTTTTTACTACCCAGACTAATATAGTTATTGAGTTGAGATTATTTTTGAAGATCTTATAGAACAACAACAATACGATGATCAATAATACTACTGATTAGCACTGAGATTATTGCTGCTAATCTAATAATCCTAAAATATCTTAAAAAAATACACATTCACTGCTTTCTCGGTGGGAGTTATAGTGTTTCTGTGTACATTTTGGCACGGGGAGATAGAATAACACTTGGCATTGCACTTTTAATTCAAACCTATTAGTCGTGTCGTTTTAACAAATATGATTGGTTAAAGTTGAAAATACGCACAACTGACGCGTAAATGCGCCAAAAACGTGGTGTTGCAACATTTACAACAATAGCTGACTCTTCCATAGGTAGGAGAGGTCGGTGTTATTTCACTTATAGGAAGTAGAACCCACTGGACATAGGCAGAATCTCCAAATGCAAATATTTGATCCCGTGGTATTACGTCCCCTAATCTGATATTGAAAAAAAAATGTATGATATCGTTTCAAAATGGCAGTATTGTTATCCAAGTCAGAACAATGAAATTCACAAACCCATGTTTGCCCCGAAGCTCCGGACATAAAAACTCTCATATAAAAATCCTCTCATAAACAGTTATGATTTCGACACACAGTTGTACACGCTTGGCAGCGTATGCACTTTCCAGAAGGATAATGTGCGCCTTAAGTTTATGTGTAATCTTTTTCACCAATTTTATTTTCTTTCAACGGGAAGAACATGATAACATGATATATGTGAAGACCTCCGACCTTTTTGCCAAAAAGCACGTAATAAACACTTCAGTCTTCTCACTGTTTTACATTAGTTATTTAAACATTAACCCATCAATCTATCACACGTGTTTATGTAAGAAATGTTACAGATGAGTGCGTATTTCTTATGAAATTAATCATTTTTGCAAACATTAAAAACACATACATTTCAGATTTATTGTTTTTTATTACTTAGAATGAAAATAACATCTGCGCCTGGATGATGACTGAAATATTATCGCTTTAAAAGACTCTGTCCGTGTGGATGCGTGGCTGCAGGTTTTTGTTGTCGTTTTTGTTGTTTTTTTGTTGTTGTTGTTTTTTGGCCTCTTTTGCCTCCCAGATGTCTCCAGAGCAGACGGGAAACGAGGCGCTCCGTGGTCCGCCCGGAAAACGTCTGCAAGTGTTCAGAGCAGAGAGAAAAAGATGAGGATTCCACTGCCTTTAAAGACTCAGAAACAAGTGAACAGATTATGTTTCAGTATTAAAAGCGAAAACATGAATATATATATGTACTGCATAGAAAATACACATTTATTTTCTCAGAAAATGTGTCCAGTGACTCGATTCTATTCTATTCTATTCTATTCTATTCTATTTTGTATTTCAAAGCTTAAATGAAGTATAGACTGAAGTAATGCAACTGCACAATATTTTTGGGAACCCCCTCCACACCTCTCCGCCAACCTCACTTCACCCCTTCACACATTTTGCTAAATGAAGTGAGATGGGGAAGAAAAAAAGATACATTTAGTTTCGCTCAATAGTGAGATTTGAAATGCATCTATTAAAAATGTGTTTTGTTATTTTAGTTCCATCACACCCCGGTTTGTAGGTCATAATGTCTGGCTTTGTATATCGGTCATAAGACGTGTCTCAAATATTCAGAATGCAAATTTTCAAACAGCTTTTTAATCGTTCATTTTTAAGTGTCCATTTATACGCGTGTAAACTATTTCAGGAGGGAAAACGTTCTGCTGAAGTCAAACCATCAAAAACAAGACATCTGCTCTCAGCACTCACCTCAGCGAACAATTGATCCTTAATAAAAAAAAAAAAACAAAACTGCTCCGTTCCTTGCAAGAAACATCTGACAGTCCAGCTATCACCTCCATTTTTTATAATTCCAGTATTTTGTAATCGACAAAAGAAGAAGTTTTATTTCTAAATCGCACGTGGATTCCAAATATGAAGTTTTGTAATTTCTTGATAAAAGTCTTTCATCTTTAAGAGAAACTAAAATAAAGCCAGCGCCCCAGAGCCGGCGAGGCTGCGCTCTTCCTGGCACCATATGATCTAAGGAGTGTTGGATGGTTCAGATGTGTTCTCTGGCAGAGAGCTGTCAGACCTTTTTGGCTGGAAAGATTGATCACACTCAGGCTACCCAGGCTCTTTGTTTGGAGGCAGAGCAACAAACAGCCTTCAGACCCCTGCATCTTTCCTGCAGCAGCATTGCAGTGGAAAAACCTCTGCAGTTCCCTCTCTGCGTTTAAAACAGGTAATATCACGGGGAGCAGGAGGCTCAGGTCAACATCATCACTGGATCACTGTAGGATGAAGAATATTTAAGTAGAGCAAGTCAATTACAACAGCAGACAATGACATTCTAAGAAGATTTTGATCTCGAGATGTTAATACTAATCACACATGACATCAACACTACGTGGAATTATGAAATCAGAAATCTCTCCAAAGCTATTAACAGTTTCCGAGCATCTGTTAGTGTTGGGGGAGGGGTGGACATGTCCTTTCATGTGTCTGCAGCGTTTTCCTCCTTCAAGAAAGACTGAAGATGAGCGCCTTATTCACTGACAGAGACTGTGTCAGCATCCCAAACGCTTGATGATTTAAGGGTCGCGTTGGAAAATAATTCACCTTTCAGAAAACACATTATGAGATGCGAAATTTGCGCAGACGTGCCAAATGCTCGCGGCCTGTGGCCAGGGGCGTTTCCAGAAAGTTCCATAAGTGGTGGCCACTGAAACGCACGGGAAGCAATAACATAATAACATAATATTATGTTTTCAAACACCTAAATTAAAAATATGCTGATTCAGTAAGTTAGAATGTCCCACTGAAAAGCAGTGTCTGCGATTAGAAAATACTGTAAATTTACAAAATGTTTGACCTAAATATTTGATCCTAGCATCATTTGAGAATGGGGTCAGGACATTGAAGCACTAATGGGGGAAAAAAAAGCATATAAGATAAGGTAAGGTAAGGTAAGGTAAGGAAGATAAGACAATATACGCATGTATAGTATGTCTTAATATACATACTATATTAACATATTATCTTTTTCCTGTTATTAAAAACTATAAGTAAATGCAGTCAGCACAATAAAGTGTTGTGAATCAAAGCTTGGCCTGTCGTTTCCTGTAAAATATGTGATGAACACAAACCACATAAAACTATCTTACTAAACAGCCTCGGAAATGTATTTCTAAAAAAAAACCAACAAAACTGTTAATCCATTTCAGCGGTTGAAAAATTATCTTTGACTAACTAAAATAACTGATTAGATACATAATAAAAAAAAATTACGTTTTGCAGAATGGATTAATAATCGGGGGGTGGGGGGAGGGGGGTTGCTTGGCCCTGAGCACCATTTATTCTCTGCTGGTATGTGTTTCGGGGGCGTTGAAAGGGAGTGATTTGGAGGGAGAGGAGCAATGGCGAACAAACAGATCCCCCTCCCTCCCCTCCCCTTCCAAAAGAAAAGTGTAAATAAAACCCCAGAACGAGGCGGTCCCCTTCAGACCTTCTCGATCAATTACCAGAGTGACGGTGACTTCTCTTGATAAAAAGAAAAAAAAATAACACCTAAATTGTCATTGGGCAGAAGCAATCATGTGACAAGCGGAACGCTCTAATTCCAAGCATGTCTCCCATGAAAGCATTACTCCGTGGCGCAGAGGTCTCCACACGACTGTCAGAATAAACCGCCTTTTAAATCCCGATCGCTTGTTTCTACGCAGAATCTGCGCGCTTTTCCCAGAACGAGAAGCAGGAGGAGATGAATTACGAATTCGGGCGAGAGAGCGGTTTCATCAACAGCCGGCCTTCGCTCGCTGAGTGCCTGACATCTCTCACTAACCCCGTCGGTGATGCGTTTCAAAGTCCATCAATCAAGGGCTCGACACTGATTCCTCCTTCCCCCTTTGAGCAGACCATCGGCGGCTCGAAGCCCAGCGTCCACCCACGCTGCAAGCGGACTCTGAAAGGCTGCGGTCCGCTGCGGGGTGCGTCTCTGCCCACGGAGTACCCGTGGATGAAGGAGAAGAAAAGCGTCAAGAGGAGCCAGACTACCGCTTCTTCAGCCGCTGCCGCAGCATCTGACCTCTCTCCCCAAGGCAAGACGGGATTGATTAATAACCTTCCTCCTAAAAAGGCTCCTCGTTGTCTCCGCATGGAGCTGCTGCGTGCATCATGTGCATCCCCTGCAGCCGCAACGCAATTTTTGATTTAGGATTGTGTAGTCCCATCAAACAGAGCACTGACTTGTGATGCAGCGTCTGAGCGCTAATGTTTGACAGTAATAGAGAGTGATAGATTACTCTTACACGGGCCAGCAACTGGCATGTTCATTAATCTTCACCCTACGTCCTGTCCTGTCCACGCAGACCCATCATATTCAGCCCATAAATCTCCCAGGCTATGTAAGTTTCCGCCAATGCACTGTGTTTTGCTATGTTTCTGAACATGTGCTTTTTTTTTTTTTTTTTTTTTTTTAGATTCTCCTGAGAGACCAGAGACTGCTGCTGCTGTTCCCGCTGAGTTTGTGGGGACATCCAGGAGGCTGAGGACCGCGTACACCAATACCCAACTCCTGGAGCTGGAGAAGGAGTTTCATTTTAACAAATACCTCTGCAGACCCAGGCGGGTAGAGATATCTGCGCTGTTGGATTTAACGGAGAAGCAGGTGAAAGTGTGGTTTCAGAACAGGCGAATGAAGCACAAAAGGCAGAACCACTGCAAGGAGAACAGGGACAGCGATGGCAAGTATTCTGCGGGACTGGGGGACGAGTTGGAGCCGGCAGAGGAGAGCGGCGAGGACTGCGCGCTCCTGCAGAAGGAGCGGTCCGGCTTCCACCAACACACACTGACTTCACAACGGTGTCAAAACGGACACAATGGCCAGAACCACAGCCCTCCGAGCTGCACTGAGAAAAATCTAAAGCATCTTAGTAGCCCAGCACCCATCTGCGTGTCAACAATAGGCCCGGACAATGGCCAGTCCGCCTGCCTGGACGCCTCTATGCAGGATTACATTTTCTCCTCATCGGCCTCTTTCTCATCGGATTCATCACAGAGTCCGCTGCCTTTAACATCTGTAACTTTTGACCTTTTGTCAGAGACACTCACAACAATGGACTTGCAAAATCTCAACTACTGAAATCTGTTTTTTTTATTATTATTATCATTATTATTAACTGTATTTATTCAGTTTATCGTGTGTGTGGGACATAAAAAAAGAGACCTCGCAAAAAGGTGAGTTAATGGACATTTTTCAACACACATTCTGGTTTATTTTTATATGGATCTGATATTATTATACTTTTTGAAATAAACTTTTGCAATTATTGGGAATATGACACGTTTGTCTTATTTCTCCGAGTTGACGTTTGCAGAAAATGCGTTTCTATATAAAAACAAAAAATATGCGTGGCAAATAAAAAGAGAACAAGTCCACGAGAGTTGTGGAATAAATTTTTATAAACAGATAAAAAATAGGTAAAATATATAATATTAATACTAATATTGCAAATTAAATATAAGTGGCACAGCTAAGTTAAGTTTTATAATACTACAAATTCATTTCAGCGACTTTTCATGTGGAGTTGTTAACTTAGCCCCACAGTGGTAACAGTCTTTATTTTTTTGTCAAAACTGAAACAGTAAGATAAAATTAAACTAAACTAGAGCAAAGAAATTGAGAACTTGCTGGGAAACCCTGGCGAAAAGTGGGGACTCCTCTTGGTTTTCTAATTAAGTTTTATTGCCTATAAAACTCACAGGGTTGAGGGCGCTTGTTTATGGTCTGAACCGCACTGCAGCAGCGTTTCTTTGCATGAAAAATTCAGCCTCCCTCTCTCGTATTTCTCAAAACCTTTTAATATTTCAGTTAGCATAATTTACATTTATGGCAGTGCGATATTTATACAAAAACAAATTAAGTCACAGGGAATAGTGGCTACATTTGAACTTTTTGTCAATAATAACCGAGAGGCCTTCGAATTAAAGCCCATCAAATACATACTGTTTAAATTAGATCGTTCATATTTCGAAATTGTTTCATATTATAAATTCAAAACAATTACTCCGAAGAGGTTTTTTTTTTCCCCACACATCTTTAGCCCGTTTAATAAATTGATTAAAAACGTAATTATAAAAAAATCCCTAGATTTAATGACATTACTTTTTATTTTAACATGGTTTAATATGTTTTGTAGTGTAGTGAGTGTTTTGAACTCATTGTTTCTGACTAAAAAGAGAAAAGTGAAGGTTTGCTTTAAGGAAACCTTGCGTAAGAAGTTCTGTCTGAATTTTGCAGGACGCGTCACCAAAGACGCCACAAATAAAACTGACGAACGGCTGCTTCTGCTGAAAATCATTTCAAACGATGCTACTTGTACATTATCGTAACTGAAGAGAAAACAGCATGAATTAAAACTTTACAAGCTGGGATGTTGGGAGATCACTGGAGTCCACACTTTTGGCACTAAGGCATAGACTAAACGAAGAGTTAGAACCCCCAGACCAGCAGGGGGCCCACAAGAGCACTTCAATTACATTCATCAATGGTCTATTCCAAAATGTGAAGGTTTTTGAATATTAAAATGTAAAGAATGGCAATATTTCAGTTGTAAAACCTCACAATTACGCAGGGAATACTGGTACATTTTGGCAGTTGTGCTAAATGTCTTAATTTTAAATCCTCCGTGATGGAGCCAAGTTGCATGAATTTTGCAAATGAAAATAAATCATAATAAATAAATAATTATTGTCTTTAACTGCTTGTAAGCACCACTGATCTAAAATGGCCCTTCTTTCCTGACTCTACTGAGTGTGTATTAAAAAGCTGGGCATGACAAATGTACATACCTTCACAATTTACTCAGCATTGTTTATTTAGTAAATAACATGAAGTTCATCACGTCAGGCCCACAACATTATTCTTCCTTTATTTGATCAGTTAAACCATGGGCACACTGAGTAAACATGAAACTAAGGATGTTAATAAGTGGTGCTAATCTGGTGAGTTGTGGGCCTCTACCAAAAATTCCTTCTTGTCAAACTAATTTCAACACCTTGATGCAATAAACAACAAGTTACCACCTGCATTTTATTTAAAGAATGATGATCAGCTAACCTGTCTGGATGACTTTGCTTTATTCAGCCCACATCATGGTCATCCTTAAGATAACAGGCAAACCTTATGGGGGAAACCAGATACAACATTCATTCCTCCCTCCGTGTATGCACACAGAGAAACTGGCAAGGGTCAGAGGTCAAACTGGCTCTCCTCTCCTCTTCCAGCTGGGAGGAACTCTTGCTAGGTCAGGAGGGGGTCAGGTTTTGAATGACTACACAGCTCATAAAAATGCAATGGCAGCTTAAACAGGAAGTGAGGTCATGAGATTCTTGCAGCAACAGCCTTGGAAAATCAGACTACATGTCTGGTCAAAGAGCCTTTCTGTGTTCATGAACGTTCTGTACTGAGTCAAATAAACCCAATTTTTGTAGTGGTAATGATCAATAATAATTAATTGATTTTGATGACCACCATGACGAACTTGTTTCACATTCATGAAGAACATAACAAGAAAAAAAAATATTTGGAATTACAAAATAATTAATAGACTTATTGTTGTTTTTGTCAGTGTCTTTATGTGGCTCTTCAGAGCCACATAAAGACAGTTACAAAGTCGGCCTTCTATCACCTGAAGAACATCTCCAGGATTAGAGGACTTATG
>CAEGAE010083717.1:0-22291 GCA_903067095.1 Girardinus metallicus
GGATCAAAACTCTCTTGTTAATTAATAATTGCTCTCACGCTTTGTCGCCAAAAACCACAGGTGGCACCCCTGCTGCTCTGACCACCATGTCATTTATATATATATATATATATATATATATATATATATATGTACTGTATTTAATCAAATTAAACTTGAATACCCAATTTCTACTTAAACATTTCAAAGTTTGTATTGTTATTTTTGACCAAACTCACACTCTTTTAAGCTCAAAGACCTTTGCTTTTTCGCTGTGGAAAGGACACACTTTCAGACCTGACATGAACCCTTTGGAGGCGGCCTGATCAGATGAGGTGCGGCGGCGCCTGCCTGGACGGCCCTTTGTGATGTAATGCTGCTTGCATCACACTGCATCTCCCCCAGCTGATGACAGCCAGTTCTGTTTCCCCTGCCAGCACATCCCAGCTGCTATGAGGCAATGTAGTCTGCCAGGCACAATACGGCGTGTCACTCCCCGACAATGGACGGGTTGTTCCCCCTGGATGGCATCATTGTCACAACTTTTTCTTTTCTCTCTCTCCTTTTAGGAGGAGGGGCCAGAATGGAGTTGTTTTTGTTTTTATGTTTTTTTTGCTGCTGTTGTTGTTTAGGCTAGCCGACCGTTAACTCTTGCTTAGTTGCCCGGGAGACGATGGATGCAGTGAATGATGATCCACAGCTCAAATGAAGATCCTATGTGAGGAAAAGGCAGGATTTTATACAAATCATGAAATCCTTACCTGGGTGCAACAGCTTTAAAACTTAAATTCAACCATAAACCTAGTTTGATATCATTATAGTTTATTTATATTCATTATTTTGATTTTTGCACTTTTTTATGCTTGAAGAGGTAATTAATTGTTAAAGCTGGTAAGTTTTGCCCCCGTTAGTCATGTAAAACATTCAGAAGCATAGTTACTCAACAAAATAGAGAAATAAAATCATTTAGTCATCTAATCAGAGGTAATTATTGTTATTCTGCCTTCTTTGCATGTTTTTCCACTGTTGCTTTCTTTAGGTTTCATTCTTCTTAAATGTTTTTTTTTTTTGTCTTCAAAGACTTAAATTTTGAAGATTTTTATCATTTTTTTTTTACGCTAAAATTTATTCCCAGACCTGGCAAATTTATATTTAAAGTAATCTTCTGATATTACCAATATGCTTCATCTGACTAGATTGTGTAACACTGATGTTTTGCAGAGACCCAGTTGCAGTTCTGACTTGAATCTGAAGTATAATTTGTGAAGGGAGTTAAGGTGACGGCAGGGAGGCTTCAAAAAACCTCGTTACATTCATCCAAATACCAGTGGAAACGTGTAAAATTACAAAAACTGTTTGATTGCTCTGACACCAATTAATCTTTGATTATTTACTTTCATTATTTAAGTGGGTACAGGTAATTTTCAACATGCAATATTTCAATACAATGTATATAAAGACAAGTTTAATTTTCAAAATGTATTCTGTCTTATCTTTTCGATGTTACCTGTCTCATTTCTGACAGAAACACATTTCTTGGGTTGAATTAAAATATTTTTGATGTCAATTTGCCAATAATTTGGGCATTCACTGAACATAACTTTGAATAGTTGTTGCAACTACTGTTTTAATGCCTGTACCTGGAAGTAATGTAGCCAACATGCTAATGTTAGCACAGACTGGAGCTCAAGAAAAAATTTATCTACTGTTTTGTAATATCGTCTTCCATCAGTGTAAAAAAATAAAGAGGAAAAAAAAAAATAAATAAATGTAAAGGTATCTTAACTTAGTTCTAACCAGAAGAACTGAAAAATGTCAATTACATTTTACTGAACATTTTCAAAAGACTTTCACTTACAGGGATTTTTCTGCAATATACTAAATATCCACATGCCAAATATCGTAGGTTGTCCTTTTTTTCACAATTGTGTCACAAATCTTTTTACATGGAGTCACATTTCTTCAAAAGCAGCTTAAAATACTGATGCAGTGGATCACCACTAACAAAACAAAACCTGCAGGGTTTCCAGAATGTATTCACAGAACTTCCCCTTATCCACATTTTGTCATGTTATATTAAAGAGACTTGAAAAAAATTAAGCAAAGGTTGTGAATACCTCTGTAAATGTGATTTCTTGGTTTTCTATATGAAATAAAATTGCAAAAGACTCAAAAACGTATTTTCCCCACATTGTCATATGGGGACATTCGTGTATTGAATTTTGAAAGAAAGATTAATGTAGTAAAATTTGGAATAAGGCTGCAGCATGACAAGTGAAGCGCTGTGAATAGTTTCCGGATGGACTGCGTGTTTTAACCAGCTCTGGAAACTGTTTTAATGGAGCCTCACTGGTCGTCATTGCTGGTGAAGTTTGTTTACCCCGACGACGTTTTCTCCCTCGCACGTCAGAACTTCTGAGCTTTGATAAATGTCTCTGATAATGAGGCGCTGGAAAAGCATCGCGACCAAGACTTTGTCCCTGTTCAGGTTATTTTTTTTCAACCTCACATGAACGTTGAGACCAAAGTAACTCCAGCTTCACCCACATGCTCCCTTGATGTAGAGTTACACTCATAATCCCGTCTTCTCCTCCTCTCTCACCCCTCAATCTCACCGGTTCCCTTGAGTTTTGCCCAGCCTCATTAGCAGATATTTTCCCCATGTTTGTTAATTGTGTCCTGCTTTTTAGCACCACCTGCACACCCCACCCCCACCCCCACCTCCCACAACTCCACTCTTGTGGTTTCCCCTGCCGGCGGCGCCCTCCTGCCTCCTCTGCTCATCTGTGCTTTCTAACAGCCACTAATTGTCATCATAAGGATGCGTCCACTGTCACAACTGGAGAACAGACTGTAGACCGACAGTGTGCAGCCTGGCTCCTCTGGCCCCTGGAGGCCTCTGCATTGGTGCCTGGGGGCCCCTGAGGACCTTAGCAGGCAGGAAGGCTCCTTTTGCAAGTGTAGCTAATAAAGACAGGCTGAGGATTTTACCTGACGGAGAGCGAGAGAGAGGCAACAAGGTCAAACAGGGGATTAAATGTAGGACCGGTGCGGTGGCTGTCTAATGAGCTGTGATGGTTTCCAGCAGCTAAATGTTACAGTTATGTAATTTTTTTTAATGATTTTTTTTTTATTATTTAACTCTAGTAAAATTTTTCTAGCAGTTTCTTGATTTTCAAGTTAACACTGAAGAAAAAAAAAAAAGCTTGATAGCACTTTATCAAATGATTATTGCAGAACAAGAAATGTTCAAAAACAAGATTTGATGTAAATTAGAAAAAACTTTGTAATTCACAAACTCACTTATTAATTAACAGAAGGTCCTAAATTATAATTAAATAAAGATAAACAATGCCCAAAATGTATCCAATGTTAGTTATTTGTGTACTGACATCAAGGATTATGCTACTATTGTCCTTTCTAACAGTAAATAATCACTCAACAAAATTGGCAAAAACTGTAAAAAAAGGAAGAAAAATATCAGTACTAACCCATTTAAAAAAATTATCTTACTAAGCTGACAAAGCAATCACACCCAATCAAATTTTAAATTGATCTGAATTGTTCCCCAAAAGATTTTTTTTAAATCTCTAGGTCTTTGATATAGGCTGTCTGAATTTCTTTCCACATGGAAAGAAGCTCAAATTCACCACGATGTGGACGATCCGGGGACGGGAGAATGTCTTCCACCTCTTGTTTGACTCTCTTTATACATGTCTCTGTTCGATCCAGAAGTCCAATCTTTATTTTTTCCGAAATGTCAGTGAAGAATTCAGAGAATATCAGATTCTTGTCAAAATCATAACACTTTGCTGGTTATTTCCCCTTTTAATGAGAATTAAAGGTGCTGGACTGAACTTTCTAAAATCTATCAAAATATAAAAAATTTGGTTTTTGATAACATCGATGCCCTATTTCATTGATGATTACTGCTCTGCTCCACTTTTCCTCACTCTACTCTACCTGGCTTGAAGTGTCATCTTCTGTTGAAATGTCCTGTTCTCCTGTGTCGGTCGGTGTATTCCAAGCCTGAGTTCGTTTGGGCCCGATGTTGATTCTAAGTGCTTGTCAGAGTGGACAAAACCTCACAGGAGGATTCACGTCTTTTCCCCTATGAGGTCAGCAGCATGAGCCGTTTCACGGTAAATGGACTGAACTTATATAACACTTTTTCCAATCATTTTTGATCACTCAAAGCGCTTTACACTAGAGTCACCCATTCGCTCTCACAAACACTCACACATTCATACACTGATACACAGGTCAGTAGGTCAGTAGTAAGTGCCTTGTCCAAGCAGGAGGAAGCTGGAATTGAACCTACAACCTTCCGATCACAAGACAACTACTCTTCCCACAGAGCCACAGTCGCTCTGATGCTGCTGACATTTTGAGGGAAACGCTTGTGAGTCTGAATAGCTGGTTTACTAAGTAAGAGTCATTTCCACATTTCTCAGTCTTACAAAGAAAAGACAAAGCACAACTTTTGGAGTGAAAATGAAGATCCATAGATTGCTACTATTGGCAGAAGAGCTGCACAGCTCATAGAACCTCTGAAGATCTTAGAAGCTAATATAAATATTGAGAATAGAAAGTGGATGAGAAAACTTTGATATCAAGCATATCCTAATAAAAACTGTATGAATGTTGAATTATCTAAAGTTGAAAATGTCCAGAAGGCTTACATTGTTTGACAGCTGAATTTAATTTTATATTTACAGGAACATTTCGTAAAAGAGAGTGTCCTACTCCCATGTTTAAACCCTGGACTTGGTGTAAAGGTGAAAAGATGTTTTCAATGGTTTTTATTTTAATGAATGAAACTCAGCTGTAAGTTGATAGTAAAATTTAAACTTATCCAACCAGATGGTAGTGCTTTCAGGCGAAAGAGACGGCATACATATTGTTTTGTTATGTTAACATTCTTAATATCATGACTGATTTGTTTCAGATTGAGCTTTATTCTTATGAAGAAACTACATACCAAATTGAAAAAAATCTGTATTTTGTAAACGAAACAAATATCACTTTAACAAGTTACATAAACAATCTATTTTTATAAATACATAAAGGAGTCTATTTGTTTTTTTCTGCACAACATACCTGATTTTGACATTTATGAAAACGTCATGTTGTCTCTGTGTTCTGGCTTCTTATCCACGCACATGTTAGCGTTCGTGTGCATGTCTGCGGGCAAGAGGGAATTTGTGCTTCGTGGCATGTGTGTCCCCAGCATGGGGCCGCGGCGGCCCCCGTGCCGGCCAGCTGGAGGCTCAATCTGTTGAGGGGGTCCGCCGCTCAGTGGTGGGAGGCCGGCCGGACCCACAACGATGCCCCCGACCATTTGCCCCGGGCCTCCCCTCTGACCGGGACGTGCCGCTTGGCCGCCTCAGCAAGGGACTGACAGCTCTGCTCAACCTCACCCACCGGACGCCGTGGAGGGTGTGGAAGGTTAGACACACAGGGCGAGAGAGAAGAGGAGGGAAAAGTGATGGGAGAGGATGTGGAGGTGGTGGGAGGGTGAGGAAGGGAGGCAGAGCAGATAAGGAAGCTTCTGTAGCTGCTTTTCTTTCGTCTTTCTATAAACTTTGACTTCCCTGAAGTCATCCCCACAGTATGATGCTGCCACCACCACGTCTCAATGCAGAGGATGTCAGGGTGACGTAAAGTCACTAAGAAAACGATAAGAATCAAATGTGTATGTGTATCTTTAGCTAACGCTGGAACATTTCAACACATTTCTTTCTTCTTTCTACTAATCAACTGCAATTAATAGAGCTTCATGGCATTTAAAATGTCTGTTTTAAATAGTTTATGGTTGTTTGAGAGAGTTTAAATAACAGGGATGACAAGGTGGAGCATTTTTTTATTATTGTTATTTATTCATATTTGTCATTTCTGAAATCATTCGAGGCTTCATCTTCCTAGACTTTCACTTAGAGACCTTAAAATCCTTCTGCTGCTTTTAAATCACTGACCGGCTTTGTACCAAAACACATTAAAGATCTGTTGTTGTCGTAGCAACCTTCCAGACTTCTCAGGTGTTCTGGTTCTGGTTCTGCTCTGCATCCCCCAGAACCAGAACCAAATACGGAGAAGCAGCATTCAGCTTCTATGTACCACAAATCTGGAACAAACGTCCAGAAAACCTCAAAGCAGCTGAAACACTGATTTCCTTTAACTCTAAGTTTTCATACTACTGTTTTTTGCTACGTTAGTGAAACTTACAGGTTTTTCATATTAATTTACAGTCTGTAAAAATTATGAAGTAGTTGCAAACATACAGAATAATTCAAACTTATACCTACAATTTGCACTCAGCAGCACGATTTGAGAATTAAGTTTTAAAGGTTTTACTCATCTACGTTGGATAAATTAAATATTTTCACCCTGAAAATATGAACCACTGACTGAGATGCTTTCAAAAACATTCATGTTCCAAAACAGAGGTACAAGCTTGTGAAATTTTATGACTTTTAGAGTCTTTAGTAATTTCATAAATCTTAATATGACAAAGAAATTGGAATATCTAGTTTCCTATTTAGTTGTTTGTCAGATACAGGATTGCGTACAAAACAAAATGATCATAAGTGTGTGTGTGCGTGCGTGTGCGTGTGTGTGGGCATGTGGGGGCGTGTGTTTGCGTGCTCATGCCTTTCCTGTGTGTGTTTACCAGCCCGGCCCCTGCTCAATCTGACAATTTGATGCGGGGCATCGGGGTTACATCCGGGGGAGGGTTTTTTAGCGGTCACCAGTCTACCGAGGGGACGCTAGCTGGCACCATCTGGTCCTGAGATCCAACGTTTAAATGGCACAGTCTTGGCCAAAGTCCATACCTGCCTGTTCTGCACACGCACACACACACACACCCACACGCACGCCCACGTGGGGGTCAGGCTACCCAAACGGCAGGCTGAGAGCAGATGTCCGTCAACCTCCCTGTCCAGTTAATTAAGCATCGCAACCAACAAGCAGACACCTCACAGGCGAACACATACACACAGATGCCGCAACGTGCAGAAGCATACTGTACAAGCCCACCATCAAGGAGCCCAACTGCTGCTCGTCCTGCCGCTTAATGGCGGCTAAAGGTACCAGCATGTAGGCTTTAATCAAACCATAGTTCGTCTGCCTGGAAACTCTGGTTCGTTTGGTGAGGTGTGAATGCACAGTCGAGCTCTGATGTGGACCAACAGATTGAACTCTGGTCCACCTTGAAGCCAAGGTGTCTGTTAGGGTAAAGTGAACTCTGGAGCGGTTCGAGTTTATATGTGAACGCCAAATGGACCGGAGGCCACACCGAACCCAGGAAGAGAAGTACAGAGCATGGCATTCTGGGTAAATATAACCAAAACAAATGCATGAATCTAGCGCTAGCAAGAGAAATGCCTTTGACCACAGACAAATTCTTCAACAGCTAATGTCTGACGAAACTCCATGTTTGTTTACATTTTGTTTAGAAAGAAGTCTCAGTGTCTTCTTCAGCGGTTTTCATGGCATTTCCTTCGGTGGTTCTTGGTGCGGCGCCACCACAGACGAGGGGGGCAATGGGTTTTTCCAGTGGTTTGGATCCTTTGACGCAGTGGAGTGTGAAAGCGAACCGCACCAGCTGAAAATGTAACAAATGTAAAATAATTTTCTTTTTGTGTTCTACGTGGGACAGAAACCTAATTCAACTGCATGCAGCCTTTTAGACACGTGGAGCAAAACACCCGAGGTTGAAGGACTGACAAGACATGAAAGTCTTTCCGTAAAATGAAGAAACAAAGTTTCTGTAAAATGTTTTACTTTCAGATTCTCAGCAATAAATTAATCACGATAAATTTAATGAAACAAAGCAGGCTGATAGGTATATTGCTAGTCTAGACAGTTTACGCCTTTCTCAACAAGAACAGAACGGGGTCACATTTTTCAAACTCTTTATTTAGTCAAGTTTAGTGAATGGGTGCTTTTGAGTGAGTCTCTGGGTGTTTGTATACCTGCTCATCGTTAACCAAAAACTTATTTAATAAAAAACAAATTCTTCAATATGTGAGACATTTTATGTTTTAAAATAATCTTAAGTTGTCTGTAGCTTTTTGGAAAAGCCTTGAAATACCAAAAATTTAACTTTCGTTTTTTTATTTCTTTATTTCCACCATCCGTGCTGGCAGGCCAAATCTGTACCATTACTGAGTTGTGTTTTTTGGGCCGTAAACAAAATCCTTCTGAGGGCCACCGACGGCCCACCGACCACACTTTGGATACCCTTAACTTGTCTGTAAAAGGACAGATGCTTTTTCTTTCTAAGAAAACATCCAGTATTGTGCTCAGGAGTTATTTGTCTTTAGAAGCAACAGTTTCTTTGTTTTTGTTCTTTTAAATTATGGTGCTGAAATTTTTTGAACATTTTCAGTCAGTTCTGATCCCAAACTAATCAAACGTTTAGGATGTGGAAAGATTTTACTTTTCAGCAGCACAGTGAGTTGGATCATACATCCAATCCAACACAATAATGACTTAATGAGAGGAAAGTGGTATGATAGCAACCCTGAGCTAAATTGACAAAAGACCAGAGGAAGGCTGATAGGCTCTCATTAAAGAAGACTCAAAGCTGAAATTGAAATAAAAGGTGCTTCAACCAAGTATTAGTTTAAGACATTTTATTCTATCTGTTTATTTTTTTATATTTTTTCCCTACAAATAGATCTATTTATCAGTCACGCTAAGGATGGTTTAAAACTTACAGATGATTCCTCATGGTCTCATTTGTTTTCCTCACAAAACGTGGCGTTTTAGCAGGACTTTGCACACATTTAAGAGCCACTGCAATTACACTTTTAAAAATGTTTGGAATTTAATTTGTCTAAGTCACTTTTCACTGTTTAGCTCTCCTCAGAAACACACCGTAGGGTGTTTTAATGATGAAACGTCACCCAAATTGGGCAAAATCGTGTATGACGGACAAGACTAACATCCAGGTAGATATTTCTTCCATTTGCAAAAGCACAAATCGAATGAACCTCTAATATATCTCTTTCTCTGTCAGTGAGTGTTGATCCAATTTGATGAGTTACTCGGTCTTACAGTGTGGATGTCTCACATCACATCAAGCCTGATGAAGGCTGGCTTTGTTTCTGCTGCCGTTGTCACGGCGGCGGGCCGGTGGGCCGCTGAAGTGAGGGATTGTGTGATCCAATGATGCCTGCTGTCATCAGAGACTTCAGTCATGAAGCTGACATCATCCCATTGCCTCATTTCAGAGCAGAGTGACGAACACATCTCAAACTTTGCTTGAAGTTAGAAGGATTTAAAAAACTACTGAACATCTAAAGAGTTATACTTGTAATGGCACTAGAAAGGGTCTTAATCCACTTTTGTAAAAATCCTTGTACCTAAAATTTGATCCACCTTTTAGAATCAGTTTCTAACCTTTTTTTGAATCCTTATCTGTGAAAGTTCAGATTTACTGATTTCAAGAGGTGATGTTGGACACAAGTGTTTGGTTTCGAATGGTTAAGGAGAGAAAAGAAGCTTTAAGGGATTAGCCTTAAAGCAATGATAGATTCCTGGACATCGTCTGGACATTATTCCCTTCTTTGTGTCCCTCTTTTCCTTTTTTTGTACTCATATCATTGCTTCCTTCTTTCCTTCCTTGATTCCTTCCTTACGTCTTTCCTGAGTTTTGTGGATTTTTCAAAAGTTGCCCATTACAGAAATGTCTGCTTTAAATTCATAGCTAATGTATTTTTTTTTTAATTTAGAAACTAATATAAAAGGACTGAGAACGAACAAAGGCAGAGGACCTTTGAAAACGTGAATGTGGAAAAGTATAAACTTTTGAGATTAAGAAGGAACCTAGCAGGAATGTAATAATACTCAAGCTCTGGCAAAACAAGGAGACGTAAAAGTTTCTCTAGCATCAACTGGTTCATGAAGTGGAGCTCTTATGCCCTCTACTGGTGGGAGTCTTACCATTACATTTAACTGGATTGCAAGGGATTAGGCGTTTACAGCCGCAGGCAATCAGTCATTTAATACTGGGAATCATTGATTTTAAAAGCTTTACTAGCTAAATAATGAAAGAAGACCTCTTGGCAAAAAATGAAAACTGATAGAAATAACTTTATGTGAACTCAATACTCTTAAAATTTCTAGAAGTTTACGTTCGCAAAAGTAATGTACCAAACTGATGTAGTTATTTTCAGTGTTTTGGGAAACACTGAAAATAACTACGGTAAAGATCAAAATGATCCATATTCATGTCAAATTGAGCATTAGCAATTTTTTTAATTTTGCCACCATGTTTCTTCTGACTCAAAGTAACATTAACATTTTAGGTTGCTTTTGGATCAAGCATCTTCTGTGTTGTTGGTCTAAAAAAAATGTTCTTAGTCTAATTCAAAGCATCAAAAACAGGAACGTTCTTCTAAAATCCCTGCTGTCTTTAGCCAGGCTTAATGACGGGACGCCCAAATCTGTTGAGTAAAGGATTTTCTGGATGTTTGTTTTACTGTGATATTAAAAACTAAACAGAAAAACGTGACTAGATCAAGGAAAAATAGCCTGTGTTGTACCAAACACATATTTAAGAAGAGCTCATCCTAATGGTCTTAAATGAGGGTTTATCTGGATTAGCTCCATTTGCTGGAGGGCCAAATTTGTACCACTTTTGAAATGCAGTCAGAGGCCACAGAAAATTATTCCCAGGGCCGCAAACGGCCCTCGGGCCACAGGTTGGACACTCCTGATCTACAGGCTTAATAAAAATAATAAAACAGAAGAATACCAGTGAAATTTTGGCCTGACTTACAGATAATACTCCTAAAGATTTCTTTTTTCTTTGTCAGGTTTGCTTCTCAAAGATGTTGTTGACATTTTTTCTGGGAAGTTTAACTGAAAATAACAAACAAAACAAAAACGTGGTGCAAGTAAACATATTAAATTTAGTTATGACAACCTGTTAAAGGAGAGACTAATGTCTTTATTCATACAAACCGAGTCAGAATGTGATGCATCACCACAGAAAGCATGAAAAGCAGAGTCCCTCATTACGTAAGAAACGTCGAGGTTTATTTTTGAGGTAAAGCACAGAAGGGAAGCAAGTTTCGTGCGAAGACCGTGTCGTCTGTCAGGAGCCGCGTCTCTCGCCGCCGGATGTTGTAAGTGCCTGTATGTTTTTTGTTGTTGTTGTTGTTTTTGTTTGTTTTTTTTCCACGTTCCGCCCAGCGGCGTCCGCTCAGTCCTTTCCCAGAAAGCGGCTCAGTGGTCGCAGCCGAACAGCTCCAGAGACACTCGGTGCTGCTCGGGCAGAGCCCTGGCGGCGACGAACTGCATGACGCTCGCGAAGTGGTAGAAGTGGCTTCCCCGGATCACCTTGACTCCGTCGGGACCGCACATGGCGCCGTCCACCTTCCTCAGGACGGAGATGGGCCGCTTGTTGGTGGGGGTGCGGGGGGTGGCGCTCATGTCCACGTCGTAGATGTCCGTACCTGCAGGGGCAGCAGGAAGGGAAACACAGGACATGACGTCAGACATAAATTAATATGCGAAACTCCAGAGAGATTTGGGCACGTCTGGAAACTGAAAGTTTTTTTCAGTGCCTGATAAATATGGAAGTAGAACATAGTATTTCCTGTTGCCTGTAATTTCTTTCTTCATCTCTTCCTCGTTTGCATCCTTCTTTTCTTCCATTTTCATATATTTCCATTCCTTCTTTCCTTACTGCTCTTCTTGTGTCCTAATGCTCTTTTTTTTCATTCATTACTTTAATCCTTTATCCTTTTCTTTCTTCTTTCTTTCATTTTTCCCTCCTTTTCTTTTCTTCCTGCTTCTGGTCGTTCAGGTGCCATATTTAAAGCACTTTAAAATGTATTTATATAATAACATATTACATATACAATTACATGACCACAGTAAGAATTAACTTAGTGAACGAACTGTAATATTTTATAATTTGAAGTAAAGTCTGAAAAAAATATATCCAGAAAATGATGGAATTTTTACATAAAAATGTGTCGGAGTCCTAATAACAGTGAAATAGGCATGTCATCTTTTAATTTAATGTTTATATGATGATTCCTAAATAAGCAAACATTGCTTGGAGCAAAACGTCAACCTGATTACATTTTTTTTAAATTTGAATAATTTCACATTCATGATTGTAAATATCGTTCCCACTGAAATGCTTTCAGACGTAGATCTATTAGCATCAGCTGAAGGGCTTTTCTGTTGCACGCCAGTGTCAAGTATGCACGTTTCAAAGAGCGGCGAAAGCAACCACACCCCAGGAAGGGGATTCAAATTCACCTCTGTGTTTCGGAACCTATTTACACATCTACGTTGGCGTTTCTCACGCTCCGGCTTCGACTGTGGTCTCACCTTTGATGATGTGAACAATGTGATGATCTTGGCAGACGAAGGCGGCGTCGATCGGGCCCTCGATGCCCAGCTCCTCTTTCACAGGCTTGGGGTAACCGTCCAGGTGGGTGTGTGGCTCGCCGACTTTGTAAACGAACAAATGGTTGTCCTGAACGGGGCAGAGAGGAAGTGAGTTCTCCGTGTTCTCCAGACGACCGTGTTTGAACACGGAGGCATCGCGTTACCTTGATCATGTAGAGATGGTCCTGGTAGGAGAAAACGGCGTCGACCTCGCTGTGCAGCTCCTTGAAGGCGCTCTCGACGGTGTCTGAGGTCAGCGTGTCGTTGTCGTCTTTACGGATAAAATGGTGGCCTGTGGGTAAAAAAAAAAAAAAAAAAAATAGGAATCGCTTGGAGAAGTTGGAAATGGTAGCGTGGATTATCTAAAGACTGATGCATCTTTATATTTACTGCCTTCCAGTTCAATCTTGCCATTTACCAATGCAACTTATCCTTTTCTTTGCTGCCATGGAGATTAATTTCACATTTAATTTCTTCCTGTGGCACCAGCAACAGTCACTTGTGGCAATCTTTGGCTGTTTGTTTCAGCAATACAATGAAATTTAACACATGTAGGTCATATTTATAATTCTGTGTATCAATAAATAATAATAATAATAATAATAATAATCTTGATCCTTCATTTTCAACATAAAAATTTACAGAGTTGTTTTTATTGCTTCACTTAAGTTGGGAAATGTGTACGTTTCTTGTGCCTGAACCGCTGAACCTTATCAAAAGCTGAATGACTTCTTCCTCGGATAAACGCTTGAATTGTGACAAAAGGACGAGCGCAGTCATCTGTCACCATTGTGATGGGAAAGAAAATGAAATGCAAAAGCTAAAAACTGCAGATGACAGGATGAATATTCGGCCGTCATATCTCACCTCTGAATGCGTAAATGTTTCCGGCGTCATCAGACGTGATGGCGTCCAGGTGAACGCGGCTGCAGCGCTCTCTCTCCAGGTGGTCGCCGTCGTCGCCTGAACAAACGAAATATCAGTTTTTACAGCTGGACTTAAAACCGACACGTTACACTTGTACTTCAAACCGGAGATGCACTGACTAAGGGCTTCCAGGCCAGTTCTAGTTTGAGTTATTTTGAAGTCTAGGTTGGAGATGCCAAGTTCGACTTATTCTGTTTTTCTCATTTCTTATTCAAGGACTTTTTTTTAGACGTAACGGGGGAGAAATGCTACATGCTGTTTGATAGATGTGTTAATATTATCTGATTAACTCAAAATCAGATAATGGTTCATATGTCTGTCTACAGACCAGAAATTGTTAAATTTTTGAGATTTCATGTAACTAATGAATCTTTTTTTGTTTTTCTTAACCTTTTATAGTTTGACTGCTGATCACTGACCAGAGCCATTCACAGGAAAATTGTCTGATTCTGATCTACGTTTTAGTTTTATTGGTCCATCTGATCAATATGCTGTTCCTGTAAGTCATTTCTTATTTTTCATGTTTTATGTCTCATTTAACTCTTTATTGACTGCTGCTGTGGATTTTCCACAAACCAAATGAATGTTATTAATGCAGCTAGTGTAGCGTCTGTGTTCCAAACATATTTCTAATGTAAACATGTAGAAAACATCGGAATGAAACCACTTTCAGAGGTTTAACAAATCACATCTACTCTCAAAATGTTTGATCTACGTTTACCAGTTTTATCTTCAAGTCACCAGCTCACAATTGGCTTTGCATCCCTGCTGTCGCCTGTTCTCCACTTACTGAACTTGGAGCACCTCATGAAGTAGTTGCGGGCCTCCTTGGGGTACCTCCCGTGCACCTCGCCGGTCTTCGGGTCGAACTTGGAGAACTGGTGTCCGTGGAAGCAGTAGTAGTGCTCCGTGAAGCGGAAGGCCGACGTGCAGTTCGGCATGGATGCAAACTCTTTCTTCTCCACAGCCTTGGTTTTCACGTTGTAGTGGAAGATGTCGTCGTCTGCGAAAAAAACAAAACAACAAATACGCACAAAACTTGCAAGAGTTAGAGCCGCCCGAAGGATTGGTAAAATATATGAAATGAGTCAAAATTATACTTCTTCTTCTCAATCAGAGATGTTATCCGAGTAGAACTAGGCGACCTAATGTGCGCACTAACTAACCCTTGAAGAAGATCACAGAGTCTTCACCACACTCTGACTTGGGGCACTCCACGGCCGCATCCAGGTGGTCTGGGATTCCAGGGAAGACCTCAGAGATGTCCTTGGGGTAGCCGACCTCCAGCTTGTGCTGGGAGTACCTGAACACCTTGTTGTCCTGCGTGAGACAGACATCACATTCAACTGCACAGATCTTTACATTCCCTTCCAGGAACTTCACACCGTGTCTCTGTGAGCCTCTGCACCTCATTTTCAGAATTTGTCTGCTCAGGTCGTACAAAATAGATTTTCTACGACGGAGTATTTGGGCCATACTGAGGAAAAACTAAAGTTACAAAAATCAAGTCATAATATTACGAGAATGAAGTCAACTTATGACAATAAAGTCAAAACGATGAGAATAAAGTCATAATATTGCGAGAATAAAGTCGAACAAGACTAAATTTGAAATAAAACGAGAATAAAGTTTTGATAATATTAGAATAAAGCCATAGTACTATGAGGACAAAAAGTCACAGTAATATAAAAATAAAGTTCCACAAGAAGAACAAGTCGTAATAATATGAGAATAAAGGAGAAACAAGGTGAGAATAAAGTCTGAGCATCTTTTCTGTTGCACTGTTTCTCCATTATACTTTATCCTCGAAATATTATTTTTCTGAATCCGGACCTTCATACTTTCTATTGCAAACTCAGCAAACTGCAAGATGTTTTGCTGGAGCATACCAGGAAGAAGAACATGTGGTTGTGGTGTGTGGGATCGTCCTCAAAGTGCATGCGGAAGGCAGCGTCTACGTGGCCCAGATGGTGGTGGTCGTCCAACTCAGCAAAAGACTTGTTTGACAGCTCGGCCTTCCCGTGGAAGCCCTTGAACAAGTGGTCACCTGACAGCAAAAACAAACACAGAGTCTTTGCACTGAAAAACATAATTGTTCTCCCCATACCTTTTGAGACTTCTTGTGTGTTTTGTTCCAGGAAAACGAAGTTGGAGTCCCCAAATGTTCACTATAAAGGTTACCCACCTTTGAAAAAGTAAGGAATCCCCTCCTCGTTCTCTGCGACTGCGTCCATTTCAAGGCCCTTGCAGCGGTCGAGGACGGCTGCAGAACATGAGAACACGACGGTAAAATGACAGAAGGAGGATTTTACTCTGAAGATATGCAGATTTCCTTATCTCTCGAAAAATATTCTTTTTGTAAACTCACCTGCATGGTGCTGGTGTTGGTTTTGGCGCTGGTGTTGGTTTTGGTTTTGGTGTTGGTGTTTACCCCTGTGAAAAAGTGAAAAAGAAACTTGTCTTTTCAGAATTTCTCATTGTTTCATTCATAATCTTTTGACTATACATTCAGGATTGTAGTTAAACTTGACAAAGATGGACTGGTAAATAATAAATATAGTGACAGGCTGATTTAATTGTTGTAGCAGATGCAACAGATAGCAGGTAAAGTTTACCATTCATCTAAATATCAACATTTTGTTTTCTAAATTGACTTTAGGAGTCATAAATAGCAGAGCACAGCCCAATTTTTTTGTCAAACAAATTACATAATGGCAATGAGTATAATGAGCTTGCAGTTGCATGAAAAGTAGAAAATTCAGAAATTCCCAAACTTCCTGATTGTTGAATTAAGTTAAAATCGAGGCTACTTACTGGGCCCATGCCAGAGCAAGAGCCAGGCACATCAGCAGAATATGGGGCAGCAGCTTCATGACGAGTTGTCCTCTGGTCCAGTAGGCTGGAGAGTTGGGCAAAAGGTACCGGCTGCTGCTGCAGCATCTGCTTATATTGCAGCCAAGTTCGTGTGGGTGTCATGACGACAGGTAACAAAGGGAGGGAGGAGGGCAGGGACAATGTGCAGAAGCCATGGGTTTGTGAAAGACGTCCACAGGGTTTTGTGTTCCCCAGAGTTGTGACCCTGAAAACTCGATCCCACCTCTGCAGACATTCAGAGAATTTAGAGAGTTTTTGCCACAAAACTCCAGTCAACAGATGATTATCCTATGTGAAACTCTTAGATGACTCTATTTCCAGATGCATCTTATTACGTGTTTGTTAGAGATGTACGGAAGGCCTGAAAGGCAACAATTTTAACAAAGTCTGACCAATTTCTTTAATCTCTTTTAATCATGTGAATGTATATATAATAAAAATCTACATTGAAATACTGTCAAGATTTTATTTTATTTTTTTAACTCGTGGAACATTTTTGTTTTCAAGGGAAGCAAAAAGTTGCGATGTGCAAATTTTGATCAAATGTGTTTTCTATTAAGCATGTCTGATTATAAGAAATACATTACTTTAATTTCTACTGCAACAGAGTGGAAAAGAAAATGTTTAAGTCTTGCATTTGTTGTTTATTGTTTTAGTTTAAGTCCTAAAGGCCAAATAAAGAAAAAAAAATATGTCTCGTGATTTTTCTGTCTTTTTTTTAAGTCTTTTTTTCTCATCCAACACACAGGGAAAGAAAAAAACTACTTTTTAAAGTATTTTGTTTTGCTTAAGTAAACAGCAAGGGAAAAAGTATTTCTGTCATGTCATTTTTCTTAAAAAAAAAGAAAAAAGAAATATGTTTTTCTCTTTTTTGTGTGCTAGATGAAAAGAAAAATAAAATCAGAAAATAACTCAAGAGAAATATTTTGCCCTTCAGCACCTAAACAAGAAAAAAAAGACCTAGAAAAATACTTTTCTTTTCTTTTGTGTTGAATGCAAAGTAAGAAAGACAGATTTTTTTTTCTTCCCAGTTAAGTAAGAGGAAACAAAAGCATGACTTAAAACAAATTTTTTTTTCTTCTTCTAGAACTTTCCAGAGGTCTGACCAAAGCTCTGGTCGGAACAGGTCCAACTCTGGTCCAAGAGGTAACTCACCCAGCTGTCCCCGTAAGATAAATAAAAACCTCTGACAGCTGCACTTTGCAGTCCTCTCAACAAAGTGTGGTGCAATGACCCGATGGTGAACATTAACTAAAAATTGTGTATTGACTTCTTCATATGTAATCAATGAATTGGTCCTCCACATAAAAGAAACGAAAATGTTGATCTTTTACCTATTATTTGGCTAGTAACTTTATATTTATTGTTATACTAAAATATTCGAGAAATCTTCTCTATAAAACTAATCAATAGATTATGGAGCTATTCCAAAGTAGTTTCTTGATGCGGGCGACGGTGGAAATGTAGGAGTTCTCCCTGCAATCGGTGGATCACTGGTTTGATTTCCGGTCCGCCCGCCCATTTGAGTCCTTTGGCAAGACACTTCACCCGCCTTGCCAGCCGGTGTTGGTCAGAAGGGCTGATGGCGCCACACTGCAGCCTGGTTTCTTTCGGACTGCCTCAGGGCAACTGAAAGGCAACAGTTCCTCAAGGAGCCTCTTGAGAGTTCATAGTTCATGTCTTGTGCCTGGCTCCAAAACATGTTTGCAATGCATTTTAGTAGGATTGTTTTCCTTTCGATATTAATTTTTCCTGAAGAACTTCAATAAAAACACCGGAGTGTCGTGACACTTGTTTAAAGATGCTGTATGTTTACAGTGGGTTGAATGATGAATTTGTGATTTGAGGAGATGGTTTAGGATCTACATGCAGGCAGGAGACAGACAGAATCATGGCAAGAAGAAGAAGAAGACGACAATTAGGGTGGAGGATGCATCACAGATAAAGAAAACGATAATACTCACTCCAGGTGATGTGGAAGATGAAAACAATGGAGTTTCACACTCTGGAGATGGGAAGGATGATAATGCTGGTGCAGCTGATGACGTGGGTGTTGATCACGCTGATGATGATGATGATGATGATGATGATGATGATGATGATGATGATGATGATGATGATGATGATGATGATGATGATGCTAGTGACGAGTCAGGTGGGATAGAGGTGTTTTCAGTACTGGAGACACTGGAGATGAAGAATCTAGAGATGATGTTAGCGACCATGAATCTGGAGATGATGGTTGGTTGGATAAACAGACCCAACAGTACAACTTGGACCTAATATCTCAGAGAAGAGGACAACTTAACCCTCGAGTAGTGAACTCTCATATGCTAGGAAATGAGACAACTGGACCCTGGACACCGGACAGGTTATCAGTCCACAACATGGTGGCAATTTGTTATGTTACATGTCTTTAGCTTGTGGGAAGAAGCTGGAATCCACACAAGCATGAGCAGCAGAACATAGAAACCAAACACGTAAAGAGCCTGACAAGGAACCAAACTCTGGAGTTTCTTGCTGTGAAGTACCAGTACTAGCAACTGCAGCCCTAAGATTGGGCTGAATTCTTCTTAAAATCTCCATAGATCACTTTTCAAACACTCTTGTTACCCACAATCAAAATTTTTCAGACAATATCATCAAACCCTTCAGTGTTTTTCTGGTTCCTCCATATAAACAGCTTCATCCTCAACCTCTGGTCATATTTAAGTTCAGTAAAAACTTAGCTTTCTTGCAACTTCTCCAGTTTTTAATATTTTCTCTGTAGCGTTAAACAAAAAGGGTTCACTGCTTGTTACGTGTGACCATGTTCAAGTAGACAAAAGCTTTGCAAACAAAGTGAGTTAATGTTGAGCAACAGGGCTCCATAGAAATCTGCACACAGTAATGTTTTTGGCCTCAACCTTGACTGAGGAAAAACAAGACCGAGTCACGTCGTCCACGTACTTTTGACAGCATGTCAAAGGTTTTACTGTGCTCGTGGAATCAGATAATCTTTAAATTGTCTTTGAGATTGTTTTTCGAAAACATTTTATATTTTGCATTTCTTCACATTTGAAAAGGCTTATGAAGGCACAGTAAGGAATTTATCTAAGGGTAAAAACCTCTGAAGGCGCTTCTGTAAAAATAAGCCTTAGAGAAAACCAAGTAAAACAATCCCCCAAACCATAACAAAATAAACAAACAATAACAAACAGTAATCGGGATAGTGATCTAGATAGTATTGCAAAAAATGATCAGGTCATGTGTCTTCATACATGAATGAATTTGAGAGACTTTTCATTCTTTATCCATAGAGTGTAATATGGATAAATGGGTTGAGGTTTGACTTTTAAACAGACAAGGTTCAAAAGTATGTTCAGGGAAATATTTGACACATTTTCCAAAGTTGCATTTGTGAGGTAAGACACTGATGTTGGACAATCTAGCTATCTCACTGTTACTCATTAAAAATGTGTCCCAGCTGGTTGAGGTCGGGACTCTGCGGATACCAGGGAACTCATTCATTTATGTTTTTATGGGCCTTGATGAAACATGAAGAGTCCATCCTCAAACTGTTTCCACAAAGTATAGGCAATCTACAAGAAATTGTCCAAAATGTCTTGATATGCTCAAGAATTGAGGTCAAAAGCAACTCATGAAAAATGTCCTCACATCATGATCCTCTCTGCACCAAACTTTACTCTTGACACATTGACACAAAGTTCTGTACTTTTGGCAACTGCCAATCAGAGACTGGTCCATTGATTGCCAGACAGAGGCACGGTACTCTTGACTCCATCCAGAGTCCATCCAGTGCTTTGCTTTGCCCTGGGTGATGTAAGGATTGGCCCTTCTCCGTCTCTTCCCACAGAAGGGCTCGTCTGGCTCTGAAGATCCAGCCTTCTGGTCTTCAATTACATCTCTAGAAACTCTCTGTGTTGGACTCTGCCAGGTCCTGGCCAACCTCCAGCACCTTTGCACGACTTTCCTTGGTCTCCCTGGTCAACATCCTCTAGCCTCTTCGCCTAATCTGCCAGCAACCCCACCAACACAACCAGCTTCCTTTGGCTGCTTCCAGAACCTCTTCTGGGTTCTTCCAGCAACACCACCAACCTCCAGAGCATTTTAATGGTCATCTTGCTGAACTCAGTTTCTTTTTGTTTGCACCTTGCCCTTCTTTGGGTTGTTTTTTTCTTTGTTTTGAGCCCTTCCTCCAAAGTCCTGTCAACAACATGGGGTTAATATTTTGTTGATGGACTAAGTGGGCATCTGGAATCCACCCTCAACAGAAAACACCCTCTGTTGCAGTTTGTTGAACTTTTGTCTTGTATTTTGCCTTATTTTAGGATCTGTCAGTCTTTGTTCTTCATTTTCAGCTCTTTCTTGGTTTTAAAATTCTGCGTACTCTTGTCTTTGATATGTAGTTGCATTCATTAGCAACATTTGCTCAATTCTAGTTTCTCGTTTACTGTTTGTCTTTATTTTGTTAGTTCTTGGTATTTGTGTTCTTGTGTGCTCCCAGGTTTGTATCTGCTGGAGTTGTTTGTGTCTCAACTCCCAAGCTGTCTCCCGTCTACATGTTGACTCAGCTGTCTAGCATTGCAGTAAACCTGCTTCCCAGCTTAAATACTACTTGGTTTTTCATCCCGTTATCCAGACCAGTCTGTTTCCTCATGTTTGTCTTGAATATCATGTTAAATTATTCTCTGGACCTTTGGCAATCATGTATTTCTTTTATTATTGGCACTCTCACACTCCCTCCTCTAATGTCAGCCTTGTCACCCGCCTGTATTGCCCATATCATAACCACAATTGCCTGTGGCTACTGGAATTAAATACAGAAATAACCCGATTTTAAATGATTTAGCAGCAGTGATCAATCGGACACAAAAGCCAACATTCTTTTATGGCCATCTCAGTCTCAAAGCATAAATCCTATTTCAATCCTGTGCAGAGATCTGAACCAGTTTATTGCTCTAAATCATAGAACTTGATTGTTGTTTTTTTGCAGCCCTAATAGTGTCAGAGTGCATACATGTTTGTCTTCCTTTGACACACAAGTTACACAAACACACTTTGGTTTAAAGACAAACTCCTCGATGATCAGGACCTCATTAATATCTTTATTGATGCTTATAGAGGTAAATCTTATAAGAAGAGGCTGTCCAGACTATATGCTGCTTAGAAGCCAATAAAAAAACATCAACATTATATATTAAAAATACATGGGAAAGGGAGGCAAAAATAACGCTGATGGAGGATGAGTGGCTAAACATGTGCCAAACGAACTCCACCACCACCAGCTCAGGACACTGGAGGGAATTTTCATGGAAGAATATTCTTAAGTTTTTTTATAATCCCAAAAAGAACATTTTCTCAGACCGGCAGAGCTGAATCTGGGCATTGTTAGAGATGATGTAACGATGTGATGGCTGACCACTTTCATATTTTCTGGGGCTGCCTATTGATTTATTCTTATTGGTCAAAGGTAGCCAAAGAGATTAGAGTAATTCTTGGTTTTGGAATTGAGCACAATTTTAAAATTATATATCTAAGTAATTTACCAAATGAACTCAACACCCAGGATAAGTACCTTTTGAAAATACTATTGATGGCAGGAAAGAAATCAATGACAAGAAAGTGGCTTAGTGGGAGCCCATCGACATTGTGTGACTGGCCAGCCACTGTAGAACAAGTATGTGAAATGGAAATGCTCACCTTCTCCATAAGACTCCGGGAAAACAAAATCCAGAGATATTGGTTGAAATAGTTAATATATAGGAACTCGAAAGTAAGCTGAGTATCATTAATTCATTATTCGGGGTGGTAAATGGGGTTTGGTGCTGAGCGGTTTGGCAGGTCTTGGTAAATCCAGAGAGAAACTCCCACCTGTTTGACTCTTCAAGGAACTTTACATACGTTGTAACCTGTTTATCAAAAATCTGTCTGTTTCAGTTTTATTCTTTTGTGATGTACTGCTGTCCCCCTCTCTTGGTGACCTCTCTGTTCTGAGTGCTGTTCACTGTCCTTGTTGTGATTATTATTATTATTATTATTATTATTATTATTATTATTATTATTATTATTATTATTATTATTATTATTATTA
>CAEGAE010083718.1:0-97797 GCA_903067095.1 Girardinus metallicus
GGGTGTTTTTTTTGGTGCGACCAATCCCCCCCCCCCCCCCCCCCCCCCGGGGGACGGGGGGGGCCCCCCCCGGGGGGGGCCCCCCCCCTGTTTTTTTTTTTTTTTTTTTTTTTGGGGGGGGGGGGGGGGCGGTTTCTTTTTGATTGGCTGAAGAGTTGAGCCGCCGGTTCACAATCAGCGGCTCGAGTGCGAGAAGCTGAATGCTGGGTGATTTCTGTCAGTTTGAGAATCTGTTGGTGGAAAATTGCTCGACTGACGTAAGTGGGCTGTGTGGGCGCTGTTTGTTCCTCGCTCTCTAAGTGCTGTCTTACCTGACCAAAAGGTTGGGATGAGGGGAAGAAAGAATGAAAGAGTCGAGCCTGAAGTCCCTACATCTGATGTGAAATCTTTCTGCCTGCATCCTCTCCATTGTGGAAGAAAAACAGGGTTAGTGCAGATTATGCATTGAGCTGGTGAAGTTTGGGAGCAGCTTTCGGCTGATTCTTTTACATAAATTTGAACTTGTGACACAGCAGGAAGGAAAATCCTGGATTCCTGCTCTGAGCTCAGTCACATGCCAGGCAAACTAGACAAGGATGTGAATCAGTGTCTTTATCTTCCCCTGAGAGGAAGGATGTGATGACAGAGGAGCACAGAGTCACTGGGTCTGAGATGAGAAGCAGAAACTCGATGCATTTCAATTCAAAATTAGTTTTTTTAACAATCATGGGTCTCGTCCACACATATCCAGATATCTGGGGAAACAAACACACTTTTATGTATTTTGGCCTTCAGCCACATAAAAATTCAGTTTAAAATCACTGAAAACAATTATTTCTTAGAACCTCCATCAAAGTGGAGATTTAAAAAAACTGGGTTTGCGTGCATACATGGAAAAACTGAGATTTAGTGTCCCGTGCATTATAGTCTGCGACAAATAATGTTCTAATATATTTGACACAATTCCCATTTGACATTGTCGTGTGTTTAATTATTAATCTTAGATTCTAATATGCTATTTTAAAGTGGTTCAAACTACATATCTATCCACATAAATGAACTTCCTGGTGCCATGTTTAACTCCTAACAGGATGTTGTTGTTTTGAAGCAACCTGATTGGATGTTAGCTTTGTGCTACACTGCCCCCTATGGGTTTGGTATGCATAAAGCAACGATAAGGAGTGTTTTTGTCTGAGTTCATGTGAATGAAAACTTTTCTAAAACAAATGCTGTGTGTAAGACGTTATCTTTTATATCACGTGTCAAACTCAAAGCCCGGGGGACAAATCCGTCCCGCCATAGGTTTTTATGTGGCCCTGTAAACTGCAGACACCAAGTTATGTCAATCAGTCCATCCAGTTTTTCACAATTTTGCAATCATGGAAATTTACAGACCCCTGCAACTTTTCACACAATGCATAATTGAGAGTTTATTTAACATTTTTCTCTAGGCAGCACTATTTATTTAATTTTACACTATTACTGTTTCCTCAGTCCTACTTGATGTCAAGTTGTAATTGTTACAGCGACTAGCAAAAAGTCACATTTACTGTCATATATATTTGTCATAAATATTTCTAGTGGCTCCATAAAATGTATGATTTTGATTTAAAATAAGATCAGCGTGAAAATTTTTTCAATATTATTTAATATACTTATTAATGCTAGTTATTAATATTTTAACAGTTTTTTAATGGGTTTTATCAATGTATAATGGCACAACTGGCCCTTGGAAACATTCAAGATCTTGATAAAATAAAAATGAGTTTGACGACCCTGTTTTAAACGATGTGACTGAAAAAAGTGCTCTTGTAAAGGTTGTGTGTTTACTAAACCTTAGTCTGTAAAGATAATCGTGTCAGATGATGAACTGGTCAACACAAAACAGTGCATAATGCTAAGGATACGATGTGTTGCTTTCAAACCTTTTTGCAAACAAAACAAACAAAGTGTACAGTGCATTGTTATGAGGCAGATGGAATTTGTCTGGAAGGCACTAAAGCTAAACCTACACATTTATTCCAATTCATAAAATAAACATCGGAGCCAGCCACAGTCCATGAACAGTGGTTTAAAGTTTGCAGCAGCTCCTCAACACTAGGTGAGATTATGCATGACAGGGATAAAAGCAAAAAAAGTGCAATATGTCTTAAGTGATTAAGTTTTGACATTTACATGCATGTAAGACAACAAAAAACATTTGATTGGAACTTCAGCATTTGAGGTGGATATTTTCTGAAGTGCCCCATATAGATGTTTCCGTGGGTTTTCTGCAGGTATTGCCTTCAGCTGCATTGTCACAGCGCTGCAGGCTGAGAGTCTCTGAACCTCTTCTTTGCCTCAACAATCAAAGCAGCTTTATCGTATTCTCTGTGCTCAGTCCAGCAGCCTCTGAAGCAGCAGAGACCTGTTGTCTCTGCGCTTCCTCAGCTTCTCAAACCTGTCCTGCCTTGGATGCTGCAGGATTCATGGGAATGTTGCATCCCACTGCACCACACGTCCTCCCGCTTCATAGCCTGTCACTTCTGAAAGGGAATAAATTGAATTATTTTCTTTGCAGTGCTGCATATATTGGGAGAGTTTTTAGCCTAATCCTCCAACTGCATGAGTTTTAAAGGAGTCATTAAGTGAATTTAGCAGGGATTATACTTGCTGCATGGGATGGATTTGTTTCAAACAAGAGGATCTGTTTCTGCCGCACTGCTTGCCTGCTGATGCCGTTAGCCCTAATTAACCACGGTCTCTTCAATTATTTCACATGCACAGAGTGTAATGTTAGCTGTGCAAGTTAAGATTGTTGTGCATTTTACAAAATGAAGCACACACAACCTTAAAGAGACAAGTTGGCTTGGTGATGCATTTCTGTTCTCATCTCATTTTCACCAAAGAATTTAATGTCTTAGATAATATTTTTGAGTTGCAAATATTTCTACTCATAGTAGTTAAATGTTGACTTATGTATTGTAAAAGGAGCATTAAGGAACCCTCTATATCTGTCCCCATACATGAACGTGTTTAATTCCTATCTGGAAGTCGTTATTGTTTTGAAGCAATCTGATTGGGTGTTAGCTTCGCACTACACTGCCCCCTATGGGTTTGGCATGTTTAAAACAACTCTAAGGAGTGTTTTTATGTGGGTTTATGTGGATAGAAGCTTTTTTGAAACATATCCAATGTGCACAATATTACATTTTAAATGAAATGTTGGAGATATTTGGTTCTATAAAGTTTACAAAGCTTTGGACTGGAAGTGATAAGTAAAGATAATTATGTTCAATGTTTTAACATAATTATCTGGTCTTTGCAATTGTTAGTTAAAATGTTAATGAATAAAGACTCTACCACCCACATGAACTTTCTCTGGCACTTCTTTGTGGTGGATAAAGCGGCGATGCTGCTGCTGCTTCTCAGCTCTTTTATCTCACTTTGGTCGACACTCGCGGCTCCGTCAGGCTAATGGCAGCTTGTAGTCGCTCTGGGCTCTGACATTAAAAGTGTTTGGGTCCATTGACTTGTCGGAGGAAAACGCAATAAAGTGTTGTCTTCTCTGACAGCCAGAGGAAATCACTGTGGAGAACTGTTATGCACACAGCCACACTCCCACACTTTTACTTCGCGTTTTTACTTTGTTTTTAATTGCGTTTCAATTAAGTGTAGACTTTTAATTATGTTGAGTTTGTTTCGGCTGTTTGCACTAATCTAAGTTTGGCTTAAAGTTTTCTTTAAACTTGTTTGTGCATTTTCTTGACTTTAAATTGTGTTTTTATAAAGTATATAAGTGGAAAAAAAAGTTTCAGTTTTTTTTTTTTTTTTGCCTTGAAATTGATCAAACGCCAACTGTAAGATGCAGAGAAGAACTGTGATTCGGCTCACATGCACAAAGAGTAAGCATGTAAAGTGTTAGAGCTGCACAGCGGCAGCTCTGACAGCCTGAAGAATCATCTCGACAGGATCCGTCTTGCTGGGCACATATGAAGGCAGCATCTGATGAAACATTCGTCAGAACCAAACGCTCACAAACACGCGGAAATGTTTGAGAACTATAAGCCTGAACCATTCGAAGCTTTTGAATGTTTTACAGTTTACGAGGATGCATTCTGACACTCTGAAGCTTTCCTAGGAAAATTTGTATGGATATACTTAAAGAGAAGAGTTTTGTGAACTGAACCTGTTAATTACTCGTAGCGGTTTGGAGAAGGATTTAAGGCTTACGTGTTTAGGAATCAGAGATGTTCAGCCTGTAAATTAAATTCATTGTGTGAGGATCCAGACTGAGAATTTTCTCCAGGCATCATGTCTGGATGCCATCTAGATTATAAGGAAAATGTCTAGAAGTTAAAATGTCAGGTTTATGGGATGTAAAAGTTTTAGCATAAAACAGAATTTTTGCTAAACTTGCTAGGTTAACTACCATTGTTGTTGTTGCGGATTGACTTTTGTTGTAGCGTTGTGCCTTTTTCATTTTGACAACCCTTCTGGGCCACCGTAGAAATAAGTAAAGGCCAGAAAACTCCCACTCAGAGAGCTGAACTTTATTTGAGGTCAGAACACAGCAGTTTTTTTTTTTTTTTTTTTTTTTTACCAAGTATGACCGAATGCTCCGATTTAATCAATTTAATCAAAAGGTGATGTTAGTTTTGTTGTGATCAAACACGATGGGTGCCACGTTAAAGAAGGAAAGTTTTTCTTTGACAGGTTGTGTCCATTTTTGAGCTGCATGAACATGTTTTTATTTTTTGTCTGCTTGAAATAAATAAATTTATGACTTGGTGGAGGGATAACGTCTCTTGTCCAGCTCATAATCGTTTCTCTATGAGGAGTTGAAGTTACGTGCAACAAGAGATTTCTGCTCCTCTGCTTTGGTTTGTGATTGAGTTTTTTTATTTTATTTTTTTATTTTGAACACATTCCTCTACATGTTTTCTCACTGCTTCACGCACACATGAATCTATAGATATAAACTGTATGGTTCCAAATGCTCACATAAACACACGTTGTCGTTGGGGAGGAATGCTCGTGTTTCCCAGGAGTGAACCCCTGGCAGATCTGACGGAAATACAGTTGCACACACATAGATCCATCATCAAAAGCCTCAGTGTTGACAGGCTTATATATTCAACAGTAAAAGCTCCAATCTCTATATTTATCCCTCCGCTGCTTCCTCCCTTTTGTCTCGCTCACATTTTGCCAGTTTTTATTTTCTGTTTACACCCACATTAATCATTGATTCAGCCACAGGCAGTTGCTGGATGATTGTCTGTCTACTTGTGGATCCTTGAGTGAAACCACTGCATGGGTTTGGATTTAATTTCAGCACACAGGGCAGATCACATCAGGACCACTTGCTTAGTTTGTCGTTATTCAGCGTTTTTGAGGACCTTTGAGTTTAACCCTCATAGTAGGTGTGAAGAAGAAGAAACCTTTGCTCTATAAAAAAAAAAAAGGAACAAAATGTTAAACTTTTCCACAGCGAATGTAGACAAAGACGAGAACGTCTGGAATAATGTTTTACATGGCAGAGGAGTATCAAGTTTATTTATTTTGGAGACATCCTTTTGATATTTTTGTAAACAAAAAACAAACTTAACATGTATCCTTCAGTTTCACAATCATTCACTATTTTGTTTTGGTCCATCTCATAAAATCCCCATAAAAAGATTCTTGTTTGGAGGAATAAAATGACAAAATGTGAGAAATCCAAGCGGTGTGAATACTTCTGCCAGGAACTGTAAATAAACTTTATCCTTGAACTTGCATCAGATTTCTGGGGTGCTTTCACCGACAGTGATGCCGCTGCGTGTGAATCTTTCTAGCTGGGTATCAAACCATAATTGGATGATACTCTGACCTCCGATTGGATCATTGTTGGCAGGTAGCAGCTGACAGAAAGCTGCAATTATATTTGTTTATGCATGTCGCCACCTCTGCCAACAGTATTGCGACAAAGTAGATCGGTTTGTTTTTTGTGTTTTCCTGCAAATTTAAAGAGTCTGACTGTTTTATCATCAGTCTCTCCTGTCCGTCCCCATCTTCGCTCTTATCCGCTGTTAAATGGCCGTACACTGGGGAAATTAGCTCCACAGTCATTGGCCACACACATACACACATGCAGTGTCTCTGTGTGTGTGAAAGACATCACTGTACAGGGCAGCACTCATATTCTCCTCCTGCGGTTGTTGCTATGGCTTTTCAAATTACAGAACATCTCCTCACCACAGCCTTATGCTACCATGCCTGTGATTGCTGGTGTAGTGGGTGGAAGTATGCAAGACGCTAAGTGTAGAACTGAACTCCTCGATTTTCTGTTCCGACCCGGTCCACACAACACAGCTCTGCTTTGCCAACGCAACTGGTCCAGCTTCACTCTTACTCTTATTCCGATATGATATATATACAGAGCAGAAACAACTAATAAAAAATAAACTTCATATGTGCAATATTAAGTTTTCAATTCCTTCAGTTTCAAATAAATTAACAGCTCTTATGTTTGAAGGTGTAAAAAAAATAATTTATCAAGTTCAGGGGTTCTCAATATTGATGTAGACTGTGCTAATTTTCTTTCATTTTTGAAAATGTTCTTTATTTTTTAGTACTTTGAAAGAGAAAATAAATACGCTATAATACTAAAACAGTACAGTAATGAACATTAAATCAATCTTAAGCATAAGTGTTTGTTTATTTTATGAAAATTAGTAAGAAAATACTAATGGTGTGTTTACACCAAACACGTTACTCTTGTCAAAAACGCACCCAACACTTCAAGTTACATGATTTGCTATTGTTAATACGATTTTCTCCTACTCATTTTCTTTTTTGTCCATATGAATAAATAGGTCTGATTATCATCAGTAAAACACTGGAATGCAGTGGCATTTCTCTTAAATGTTTCCACCACAGGCAACCCGTATCTTGTATCTTGCAGCTAAATAATATTAACACGTGTGGGCATTAAGCCGACCTTCCTGAATTAAATTCTCAGTTCAAAGCCACAGAAAGCATACAGGCCTACTTTAATCTTTATGTGAATATTTATTTGAATATCATCAACAAAGAAAAGTTGGGGCCCAAAAGCCCCCAAAAATATAATTTTTCATTTTGTTTGTTTTGTAATCGTTTCCATTCATCATTAGTTGAATTCTTTAAAAGCTTGAAAGGTTTGGATGGATGCTGTTGGGTGCGTTCCCCAAACAGCTGCAACTTAGGTTATATTTAGTAAATTAAAAATATTTAAAAGATTGGAAAATATTATAAACATCGACTATAGAACAGTAATATAGGACAATATATTTGAGAGAGGGAAAAAAAACAACAAATCTTTGCTTTGTCTCTGTACCTGCCTTTGACTCTTTCCTTTGGTCCAAGGTCACTCGTCCCATGCAGCCGTGAGCGAGGAGGAGCACGGTAACCATGACAACTGCTCAACGGGCCCCACACCGGACTGCTCACCCCCTTCCCCTGACACGGCCCTGAAGAACATCGAGAGAGTCATCCGCCCACAGGTGAATGAACGCTCACACACTAATGAATGCCTTGTAGGTCGCTTGATGCATTATTGAGCATCCCTGCATCCTCCCACAAGCAACTTACACACACACACACACGCCCCCACAGACAGACACGTAATGATATATTTTTCCATCTGCATGTAGTTCAGTATCACTTGCAGAAGTCTGAAATTTGATATCTGTGTGTATTAAACATCAGAAACAAAGTGTTTAAATATGTTTGTCAGATATTTGATGAAAGCAAAAACCCAACAAAATTATAACTTCATAATTCATCTGCAATTATGAACGAACATCTGGCTGCTTAACGTGACTTTTAAAGAAGCGGATGTGAATGATACAAGCGTGCGGAACATCATCCGAGAAGCACGATGTGAACCTAATGCAGTTAGACAAACCCATTTAATGGCATTTAGCAGCTATGAATTTAGATCAAAAATATATACTATTTATGTTTGTGTTTTACTGTGTTTGGGAGATTTTAGCATAAAATTCCCAGCATCTGGAATATAAATCTAATAACAGATGCATTTTTTTTTTTACTACTTTGATAATTTTTAAAGACTTTGTTTTGATCAAATATTAAGTTTTTAGCAGAGTCAATTACCATGAAATATTAATCTCTGCGGATTTTATAGATTTAGTTTCTTGTTTCTCATTTCCTGTAAACCCATCCTTAGCCTTTCATCTCCATCTGAAAGGGTCACATTTTATAGGACATATAATCATTTTTTTCCCATTTCCCTTTGTTATGTTTGGGCTAGTAGCTTGACATTGTTAATCTCCTTGTGAAATACGCAGAAAAACTTGAAAAAAGCAAATGCAAGATTGGATAACATCCCCTGAAAGACAAAATGCATACAGGACATGAAACTCATCAAATATACTTATGCTATCTACTTAGATAGCATCTGCTATCTAAGTAGATAAATTATTTCTTTGATTCTTCTCTAGTGAGGAATAGGAAATAAAAATAAATGTTGTCTTAGATGGAGACGTAACAAACAAGCACCCTACCAAGGTTTTAAAAGCACACTGAGGTGAACCCAGTACTTGCATTTAAAAAAAAGAATAACATTCTGGCTTCATTCAGATTGGCATCGTAACATTTACTCCAGTTCTGACGAACATCCTTAACTATGCAGTTGTTTTGTAAATCATACTTTTAGTGAAAGGAAGTAGCTGGAAGTCTCACTTTTCTACACAGAGTAAATCAGTGTTTTACCAGTCACAATAAAACTGTTGTATGTCATGTTTTCATTCTTTATAAATTTATCTACACTTATTTGTGTCTCATAATCATCCATATATGGTAATAATTTGGTTTCTGTGGCAGAGATGTGTTTCAGAAAAATGTTTTAAAATGACTTGCTTGGAAAATTTTTTGAAAATTTCAGTTCAAACTGTCAAAATGTTTGCGTTTCCTAGCACCAGGATATAATGAAATCCACCTTTTCATTATACTAACTATGGCAGATAGTATTTTATTTTATGAAATGGTTATCCAATAAATGTAGTATATGAAATTATATAGCGTGATCCAGAGGGAAATGTACTTGCATGACGGCATAAATCTGAGCATAAAATAAAATGTGTTGAAGCAAATTCTAAATATTTTTTTGTCCAGCGTATATCACTGCTGCTGCTTTATTAGGCTCGTGCGACTGCAGAGTAGATTGCCGAGTTGTTTCCGATCATGAATAACTCATTTCAAACTCAGCTATTTAAATGCAACAAGTCGGCCTCATTAGTGACTCCAGCTAAATTTATTCCTCTCACTCCTGACTCTGAGCTGATAGTATCATATATGGAGGAGCTTCACGGATGTTTCACACCTTGATAATTAAAGGCAGTTGTTTTCTCACTGAGCGGATGATGTGACATAATACAAAAAATAAAAAAATAAAAGTCCAACTCCACTCCCTGTTCACTGCAGGAAGTCATAATCAGACTGTTAAACACTGGAGCCTGAAAAATAAACTTTAATGAGCTGCAAGAGATTGATGCAGAAATGATGATGGTTTTAATTATTAATGAAGTCACTTATTTTTTAAACTGTGCCTCAATCTGAATAGCTTCTTACCTCAAAAAGCCACATTTTCCCCCTCATATCATTTACTCTGCCATATTTAAAAACCAGCAGTTTGTTTATTAAGACGACTTATACATGGAATTATGGTAAAATTGCACCTAAAATTGTGGCACTCAATTGTTTTCAAGAGGAATTTTTAGGTTTGTGATGTAATATTGGTTAAAATGAACCACTTCCCTCATCTTGAGTAAATTGTTTAAATTTCCCCATAAGCTCTACCTTCTCCTCTCATCTGTTGTTCTCCCACCTGGACTTAACTTTGGCAAGTGAACTAATGTGTGCAGAGGGATCACACTCCGTACCCGGCAGGCCGCTGTTCGGCTTGAAGTGTGAATAATCAAGCAGCACCACGGTTCAGTTTTATAGCTCATAATTAATACTCAAGAATTCATTTCATCTGGTTGTAGTGCTCCCGCTGGCAATTTCTCCTCTTCAGTTTCAGCAAACGCAACTCAGCGATAAGAAAACAAGAGCTTCTGTATTTATTTGGATGCATAGAATATCTCACTGTAGTGTAGCTGCATCCTGTAGGCTTTCTGGCTTTAACATATAAATATTGATAAGGTGCTGCAAGACCGCCAGTAAAAATCCAGATTTCATAGCAGCTTCTAAGCAGGATGACTCTTTAATGAAGATTGGATTCAATTATTTTCTCAAATACTCGTATAATGCAGGATGTATCATTCGGTTCTCACTAAAAGCTGTCGTATTTTAAGGCTGAGAGCAAAATTGAGAGAACACTGACTTTAAAAGCAAACATGATCACACAGGCTATGTTGCTGCGGTCCAGATTCTTCATGTTTTGCTCACTTTTATGTCTTTATCCTTTGCCTCCTGTCCAAACTGTCAGCTGGACTTGTTAGATCTCCAAAGGCTCACACTCTGGGCCCGCATGAATGTGAGACGCTGAGTTGAAAGGCGCAGAAAGAGCGGAGGGCCTTAGATGACTGCACAACATCATGGGGTTATCAGCCTCATGCCCACTGGCTCTGTGTCCTACTTTACTGGCTGTGAATCATTTGAAAGGAAAAACCCGTTTTTTTTTTTTTTGCTCCTGATGCAGTTTCTGATTACAGGGAGCGCATGTTCAAACTCGTGTCCTCTATCGTCTAATAAGATGCCAAAATCAATCTATATTTTAATGTGTGAAAATCTTGATCTTCAAAAAAGTTGCAGCATTAGTTTCTTTTCCATTTTGTTGGGTTAAAATACAGCTTTTAAAACTTTTAGTATGAAATATCTTCAAAACACCTCTGAAAGTTGTAGAAGAAGACTGGATAGATTGAAAAAATTAGAATAAAAGTAATTTTAAGAACAAAAACAAGTTAGATGGGCTAAATTATGGACTCAGATCTCACTGTAAGGACTACAAATCTTTTTTCTCCTTGAGATTTCCTGAAATAAAGTGCTGCTTGTGGGAGGGATCTCCGGACTTGTTAACGTCACAATCCAGTTAGAAAACAATCATTACGTCGTTTAGTCACTGATTTGCAAACTCATACGGGAATCTTTAAAGGAGAAAAGCTAAAATGGCATTTTTTTTTGTTGCCTTTATTTCAATGTTTTTCATCATAACATTGAAAATCAGCTTCATAAACATGTCTGACATTAAGTTCTAGCATCTAAAACACACATTTCTTTGCTTATTTATGCTTTCATTCTACTTTTATTGTGTCTTCTGTCTCCTAAAAGAGGGAATAGGCAATGCACAACCGCTAACTATTTAGATTTGGCTGATTGTCAAAGATGAAATCATTCAGTGAGTTTGCTAATGCAGATAAGTTCCTGACTGCTGCCAACAACAAAAAGTTAGAAAAAAGTCTCAGACTATCCTTTTAAATGTAGTCCATTAGGTTATGTTGATATAAAAACTCATATATTCTTCTGTAAAGGATGAAGTGAAGAAAAAATATATAAAATATATTTTATAAATAAATAAATAGTATTCTACTATATCTTGGGTTCAGATTTGACTCATGAGGGAGATGAATCAAAAGTATAACCGCAGCACCATTTAAGTCTATTTGTGTCTTTAATAAAAAAGATTGTTTAATCTTTGTAGATTTATGCTGCAGTCTGTAGTGCACACTTTAGAAGGAAGTAGCTACATAAGCATTGCCACGTAAGAGCAGACGCGGTGGCGGTGCGATTGAGTGGATAAGCCCCTCTGATGCATGAATACTGAGATGCACACACGCCAGTGGAGTGGAGTTAAGGCACAATAGCTACAGACCCATCCTGAGGGGCAAAGATAAGATATTTGTGCGGAGGATATACCAACACCGACGACTGCATGTAACACAGGAGTCACATGAACTTTAACTTTACCTGACTACATTATATGTCGGTTATTTACCTCATTGAGTTAAGATGAGTCTTTCTAAAAACCAAGTCGGTGACTTCTGGTTAGGGTTATCCAAGTAAATGTGAGAAGATTTGAATGTGCTCCACACTTTTAAGATTTGTTTGTGAAAAACAAAATACCTTTTACTTTTACTGTATTTGTGCTGGTCCTAGGTTTAAAACCCCAGTAGTGCCCATAAAATGACCTTTGTAGTTGTAATAGTTCAAACTGTCTGAATACTTTGCATCAGAATCACATTTATTGGCTAAGATTGTGTGCACAAACAAGAAATTTGTTTGAATGCAGACATTTACTGTACATAAATAGTGCAGACATGAATGTGTCCAGGATGTGTGAGGTCTGCAGAGATGTTGGCTTATGACCTTTTACAATCCCTGAATGGAGGACGGGTCTGCCTTGTGTCTCCTATTTACTTTTTAAAATGTAAAATTTCCTACGTTTCAGGACATTCAGGAGTAAATTCAATACTCCAGTCTACACTCATATAGTTTTATTCTTTCACTTAAACTTTTCAGTGCGTTTTTCTGATTTATTTGGAGTATTACTTTCCATGTGGGTGTAAGGAGACCTTTTTTGTGTTTGTGTGCACAATTAAAAACAATCTGCTTTCCCAGCCTTTGCCCCCCATGAGGGAAGGCCGGGGTCGTACGCAGCTAATTGAACAGACTAATGTCGAAAGCTCTCCAGTGGGAGTTAGACTTCTGAGCTGTTTTCTGGCATTTCCCACTCGTATTAAAGGATTTGCGTGTAGCATTTTGATGATTTCAACAAATCAGGGGGGCTCAAATACATCATTAGTTTTGAGCCGAGAGATTTGGGAGCCTCAGCCGGCCTCTGTGCTGCATTTTGAAATATTTGCTGCCATAAATGTGGAGGGAAAACAGCTTCAGTGCTTGATCAAAGATTAGTGCCTGTAAAAAGTATTCACTTTTTTCTTTTTCTTTTTTGTTTTTTTTTTTTTGGCTTTTTGGACCAAACTTTAATGTCCAAGTAAAAACACTTCTACAAAATAATCACAATTACATAAAAAAGTAAAAGACAAAATAATTGATTGCATAAATATTCACCCATTTACAGTGACATATCCACACACTCTGCTGTAATTTTAGCCAAAGATATTGATTTAAAGGGGGCGAATATTTATGCAATTACTATTTTTGTAAAAATCAGTTTCAAGTTTTCTGTAAACTTATCAGAAAAGCCTAATTTTGTTGTTGATTGATTTGTAAACATCCTTACAGATGAGAACATATAAGTGTCTTTGCATGTTTTTTGTGGTTGTGTCAGAACAGAAATGAAGGATACGGACAGAAAACAAACAACCTGACAACAAAAGACATGAATAACAATTCGTATTCTGCCTAATTAATTTTAATATAATCAGTCGGGAAGTTGCCCCGTCATCTAAAAATATCAATTACAGCCATAACCAAGAACATAAGTACCTTTCAGTCTCCGGCTCGTGTTGTTTTACAGCTGGCATCAAAGGGAAGTAATTGCAACAGCATTGATTTAAAGTAAAAGTGTCTTTTAGAGCTGCAAAATCAATCATGTTTCTGCAAATATCTGAACCACTGATCAGCATAATTTTATGGCAGTAATTACATTCTTCATACGTCAGCAACAGTTGCTTTGCTTCATTTTTTCTTCAAGCTTTTTTAAGTCGGTGTTAATTGAGATTTTGAAGGTGTGTGAAATTTATAGCAGCCAGACTCCTTAGAAAGACGTTAGACATGTTTTCCCCCAGCGGATGCTGTTCCAGCTGAGGAAGAAGGTTTCTTCTGAGCCGGATCTGTGTGTGTTCTGCCTCTGCATCTGTGTCTAAGCTCATTAATCCCCTTCCAATCGGCCGTGACATGTTCATTAGCCTGCTGCCCGTTTGCATTGTTAATGCCAGGCTTTATCCGGAGCTCCAACGTGTTTTCTGGTGTATACATGTGTAGTTTAATAAGCTCGAGTCCAGAAAGAAGATGAAGAGGCCGAGTGCACAGACAAGGCTGATGAGTGCTGTAATAAAGAGAAGTTGAACTTCTCTTAACTTCTCGTCAAACATCTCGGAGGAAAAACCCCGGAGCGTTTGAGCTCCTGCTGAAACGTGGCAGGAAACGCAGCTGAGTCACCGGGTTGGATGATGTTTTGATTTCAAAGTAAACATCATGAAAAACTAAGGGAACATTTTTGTTTTGTGGCTCAAAGATCAGAATGTTTTTTGATTTTTGTTGGGAGGTGAGAATATATCAAGTGATTACACTTCAGTGATCAATTAATTTCTTTTCTAATAACTCCTCATTAGCATCTGATCAGTAATTCTTCAGATGTCATAGAGCTTTATGATATAAATAATATTTGCAAAACTACCTGTAAATCTTCAGCTTTGCATTTTGTGACGTTCCAACAAACTTTCATTTCTTCTACTGGATTTTGTGCGATACACATAACTGTTCTTTGGAAACATGATACGACATAAATGTAAAGTGCAGTGAAATGAGTGTCGCCCCCCGAGTCTGGACTTTAACTAGGCCATTCTAACACATCAGTACCATCCAGTCTGGTCCTGTGTATTTCTGGTTGTTGGTGTGTGGTTGTTATCCTGCTGGAAGGTGAAGGGCTTTTTTTTTTTTTTGCCCCTTTTTTGGCATCTAACATGTTTTCTTCCTGCTTTTACCCCAATGCACTGCAAAAACACTAAATTTTACTCAGTTATTTGAACTTTTATTTTGAGTTCAAATATCTTACTCCTTGAAATAAGACAAAACTAACTCATAAGCAAATTTTCAACAAGATATAGGAGCTTGTTTTAAGCCTAAAGTTCCTTAATATTGATGAAAAGCTGCTTGTTTCATTGGCAGATTATTTCACTTATAACAAGACATTTTTCCCATGTTATGAGTGAAATAATCTGCCATGGAACCGATATTTTTTTGTCAATATTAAGGGATTATTTACTTAACACGAGCCCCTATTTGTTGCTGAAAATAACTAAGTTATTGATGAGTTAGTTTTGTCTTTTTTCAAGTGTAGTAAGATATTTGAACTAGAAACTAGACCAAAAATACTTGGTAATATTTTGTTTTTGGAGTTTAAATGTTTCCATTACTTTCACCTACTGAAGAAAAGCGCCCACAGCATGATGCTGACATCACCATGCTTCCCCCATGCGGCTGGTGCATTCAGGAGGATGTACAGTTTTGCCTGAAAGGCAAAAGTTCAACTTTGACTCGTCTGACTTGACCACCTTCTTCCTTGTCTCCTGGTTTGTAGCAAACTTAAGTAATTTTCTACTTCTCCTATGTTGCATTACATGATACATCAATGTTTGTGGATGTACCATAACAAAATGTGACAAAGCTCAAAGGGTGGGAATACCTTTGAAAGGGCACTGCGTCTGTGTTTCCTTTGGTAAACCTAGTAAAGTCCAATAAAAGATTAATGGAATAAAATCCTGTTTTTGACAGCAGGCTTGTGTATCCTCCTCCTCTCTGCCCACTCAGGGTGATTCCCCATTGGCCTCATATATCATTGTCATTATTCCCTGATGCCTCTCTGCATTGTTGGGCTCTTGTCTAGTTGATGCATTGGACCTTTAAACATCCCTGCTCTCCCGTTGGTTGCTGCTGCAGAAGTGTTATTCTCCAAAAGGGACAGAGAGTTGTAAAATAAGAAAAAGTGGAGTTTATTGCTCTGCTGTGTACTGGAACATCAAGCTGTCTTTGATTTGTCTCTGTGGTCCTGCGTTACATTTTAAGTGTTTGGATTTATGGCAGATGACAGACTGGAATTGCAGGATGAGGTGTTGTTGTGAATTTTCAATTATTTTGAGCTCTGTGCTGTTTGTGGGTCATGTTTTTAAATTCATCCGTCTCTTCTGAATGTTGTATAGATTATAAGATAAGGATGAGTGTTTGGTCCAACCTGGTAACACTTTGCTGCTTTCTTTGATTAAAAGAGGATTATTTATAACTGACTGGCAGCGGCTCAAGTTACTAGCCAGTTTTTCAGCACATCTCTGTTGAAGAAAAACAATGTTTTAATAATTATTATTAGATATTTTTGTCTGTACCTGTGCATTTTCTGGACTATGACAGATGCCTGGTAATTCTTTCTTGAAGCCGAAGCGTCTTCTTTAGCGATCAGTCGCAGGCCAAACATTACTTAGGCTAAAGATTTTCCTCTGTGGACTTTAGAGGAAAAGAACCTGCAGTGTTTTCTCTTCATTTAAAATTTTTCATTCACATTTGTCTCAGTTCCTCGTTTGTTCGTCGATGATGGAAAAATCAAACATTGATTGGGAGAAAAATCCATTTCACTTTGGGCTGATGTTCAACACAGGGTAAAGTTAAACTCCGACTGGTTGAAGGAGCACTGCGAGAGGCATCTCTGAATTTAGCAAGGACATGTTCTTCAGTGTGCGATTACCAAAGCAAACAACTGAAAACAAACAACTTTACTGCAACTTAAAGGAAGTTAGGCCTTTAATTAATCGTACAGCACAAGGAATAATCTTCATTTGTTTGGTTCTATCAGCTACAGTTTGAGACTTCTTCCCTTTTCCTACTGAAGTGTTTTCTTCTGCTTAGAAGTTAACGGTTCATAAATCATATTTCCTTCAGCCAGTTTCTTACAGTTCAGACACAAACATCAACTCTTCACGCTGCCCGTTTGGCTTTTATTTCTTTTCTTTTTCAGGCTTATTTCTAGCAGTTTTTCATGCCCTGATGCTTTGATGTCTCCCTTGGTCTACCTGGATGTTTCCCCTGTCTGAATTTTTCTTTGCTGTTTTCTTCTTTTTCAAAATGATTAACACCGTCGGCAGCTCTCCGTGAGGATTTCACTTCCACAAAGATTCTTGTAATCCTTTCCCGTGAAGGCCTCCAATTGCTTTTTTCAACTGCAGCCCCTTTTTATTAATACTTGTATTTGTTTTAGAAAAGCAATTCCTTGACTTAACCTGGAAACTGTGCCATCACAAAGCCAACTTTCAGCTGTTGAAAGAAAAAGCTTTGTTTCTTATCTGTGATTTCAGATTTTATAGCCAGTTAAACTGAGTTATGGTAGCTTAAAAAGCAAATAATCCAGTCTAAACAGTCAAACAACACTCAGCTGTGTGATAGATTTTAATATAGGACTGTCCATAAATCTAGAAAATGTTTCCTTAATGATATTACTCCACTCTTTCATTTCTTCTTCCCCCTAATCACTATAAACCATCTTCTTCTCAATCTTTTTATCTGTTCTCCATTAATTCCTCAACTGTCTGCCCTTCATATGAATAACACTCATCCCCCGTTCCTCTCGCGCTCTTCAGCTTTCAGTATCTTCTTTTCAGATTCATCACTGTCCCTGGGTCATCCTCTTTGCTTTGGTTTTTAAGTTTCAGTCCATCTAAATGTCCTGTTTTAAACGGTTCTAGTAGAAGAGCGTCCTCTCCTCCTCCTGTCTCCATTTTCTTTCCTCCCTCGAGTCACAAAAGAGACCTTGAAGGTCTCGTGAAGGTTGCTGCATTTCCGTCTTTAAATGTTTCAGAGTTTTTGTTTTTCCGCGGTGGTTTAGCATATTGATTCGTGACACACGCACCGGCAGGGTTTTAACTGTAAGAGCTGTTTTTTAAGGCACAGCAGCAGGTTCTTGGGAGCTGCAAATACTTCATTATGTAAGACGTGTTTACCAGATGCCAATTTCATTTGTCTTCATCTTTGCTGCTGCTTTGTCTGATGTAAATTAGATCTGAGCTGTTAGTGCATTTTCGCTTCCTTGTTCTCAGTCATTTTATCTCTTGTTCTTCGTCTTTTTCATAAAGCACAAATATTGAGATTCTCAAACATTTTAACTCGAGTAGAGACATTTTGCATGAAAGATCTCTTAGTATCTACATTTCAGAAAGTTTGCTTGAGTTGATGTTTGATACCAGAAATACTTTTTCTTACCTAACAGTTATTAAAATTTCATTATTGAGTCTACTAGAGTATTGAATTTCAGCTGTTTACGATCAAAGTACGATGGTTAAAAGGCTTTCAGAGAGCTGCTAAAACAAGTTAAGGAAGTCCCTTCCCACGGCCGGCGGCCGGTTTCGCCTCACTGCTTTAAGAACTACAACATATCCACAAAACTGGAGGTAGATTCAGGGGAATAACCTTCGAGAAGATAAACCCGTAAGCTGTGACAACATGAGGGATTACATTATGCGGTTTCCTGCAGGCTCCAGTGGACCAGTTGGAGATAATTAGGCCACTTTATTATCTTTGGCTGGACTGCGTGAGGCGGCTGATATTGCTTGACTGAAAATGAACTGCTGCTTGTCTTGCGGATGAGTAAAATAGATTAAAATCATCTTAATGTCAACACATGGCTAATAATCTAAATACAGACTCCATTTATATCCAGTTTAAGCAAATTGCACCTGAATCATATGGTTTTTTTAGTCCTCAACGTCGTGCTGAGGGAATTGAGGGAACTTTTTTTTTTTGTTGTTTTCCTCCTGTTGAGCATGTTGATATTTGTTTGGCAGGGTTTCCCTCAGTGTATTATAAGCCTGGCGGGCCACCAGGCTTTACTTGTGCCCCCATCAGGCTTAGCGTTGTTAATTTATTTTAGTTTTTTTAAATAATTGCCTTATTTTAAAGACTTTATAGTTGGTATTTAGGTATTAATCTTCCAGTCTTCTAATAACGCATAACTATCAAGTGATATTTTCACATTTCCTGTCAACTATAAACATGTTTTACCTCAGAAACATGGCGGGCAGCTGGATGACTAACCTAGCGCCCCGAGCACCAGGCTCAGCAAGTTTTCTGGGGGAAGCCCTGTTTGGGATCATTCTCATGAATTCAAACCTTGTTATACGTCTGTTATATTTAGTTGTGTGATAATTTCTGCCTGGAAAAATGAGGCGCAAATATCAAAAGTCGAAATTTATTGACTTTTATTCTAATGGTGAATGAATTTATACTTCAAGTGTATTACGGAAATATTAAACATGTTTTGTTTAGATGTTCTGGGCCCATTTTTGCAGCCCAAATGCTCTAAAATTTTATATATGCACCCAGATATCATTTACTCTTTTGCTCAAAATACTGCGGAGAGGCAAATATTTGATTCCTGTTTAATTTTTTCAGAGCAGCAAGGAGTTAGATTTTAATATGTAACGTATTGTTTCATCTCACTAGACCTGGTCTTTGTTCTTCTTTTTTATGCAGCCCAAGCAGCGCACGTCCCTGTCTTCCTCTCTGGATGTCCAGAGGCCAGTCAACCACAGCTGCGAACCCAGTGAGGTGAGCTCATCTCTGGGTTACGCCAGCTTCAGCACCAGCCCTCCTGCCAGCCCCCCCCTCAGCCCCAACCAGGAGGACTCTGCAGGCTCCAACGACGACTGTCAGCTCACAGGTACAGTCCTGGTGTCGATATTTCAAACTAAATGACCACTATTTTGAGAAGAAAAAACATTAAAACCTGCACATCCAGTATGTTTATCCACCTGCTGACTTGGTTATAGGTGGTTTTAGCTCAATAGTTTATATGACTTTTGGCTTTAAGGGTGAAAAACATTTTTTTTGTCATTGCTTTTCTTCTTTCGCTGCATCTTTGTTGCCAGAGAGAGCACAGAAAGTAATCGCTTCTGCCCCGGGGACCAAATGAGGTCTTATTCCCTTTGCCCTTGGTGTCAAGGAATTGAAATCATATTTCTGCTCCTGTCACACAGGAGGGTAAACCCAAGAGGTAGAGAAACACCTTATAGGCAGAAGTCAGATCTCTGGAAAAAGACTGTTGGCCTCAGATGGACTGAGGAGGCAGAAAGCTTTCCATCCAGACTGGATATGACTGCAGAATTACAGATTATTTTCAGGGAGATTCAAAGTAATAGAAAATTGGTATCATTTGGTTCCTGAAGTAAGAAAAAAACAACAACTATTCACTGCATTCACAAGCTATCACGAGTTAAGTTGGTTTTATCTAATCTTAAGAAGTAAACGTTATTTAATTGAGATACTTTGTATTTTTATTCAAATCAACCATTCAATTCAAAAATTATTCGTAGATATCGTGAGAAAATATTGGCTTTGTATCTCAAGAAAACACGTTTTGCAATTGCAAAATAATTAAATATTTTCTTTTGAAATAACATCATACATTCATCATGTTCTGCCTGTCATTAAAATTAGTTTGACTCATTTTCCTGTTGACACTCTTCAGCTTTAATATGTATAATATTAGCTCATTTACTGATGCTAGCTAACACTAGCTGCTATATTCCAGCAGTAGCTAATTGTACTTTTTTGTGCTTGAAAGTCCTAATTTAGAAATACAAGGAATCACAATTTAATTGGGACAGAGATATTTCTTCTCTCTATGCAAACTTTACAGGGAATTATTGTCATTTTTTGGATACCTAAAATAAGTTTTAAAATGTCCAGTGTGCTGCACGTTTTGTCCAGTGTGTACTTTGTGGCTAAAGTCATTTTTTCTTAACAAATTAACAGCTATCTGTTTGACTGTAGCTCTTGTGAATCAGTTTGTAAAAATCTGTGCAGCTGATAATTGGATAAGATCATCGCTCTCCAAAGGGAAACTTTACTACATATCTTAAAATCAAGGTTTCAAAACATCATCAGAAAAAGTTGCTTTGATTCAGTGGGGAGTCCTTTTTACTGTCATAGCAGATAAAGTGTTGTTGGTTTCATCTAATGATGCTTGTTCTCTCCTGCTGAGTTTCAGAGTTTCATCTCCAAATGGAATAGAAGAGGTAATGAAATGAGGAGGTTTCACCAACAGTTTAACGATTAAGTTGCTCACAGACACTTTTAAGTGCAATTATTAATGAAGCAAATGATAAAAACAGATTTCCTTTCTGTTCGCTGCTTCCCTGTCAGATTTACTTCTGACCTTCATGTCATTAATGTCATTTCCTTGTCAAGCTGCTTGTGTTACCATAGCAGTGGGACTCTTCGTTGTCATGGCGAAGCAGTGGCCTTGGTTACACTCATTAACCAGTGACGTAATCATTAGTACTTCCGTCTCTCACCTGGCTTTCAGTCCAGCTGTCCCTCACACACACACACACCCACCCACGCACACACACTACTACCAGGCACAGAGGAGTGGGAGCAGGAGAGAGGGCGTGTGTGTGTGTGTGTGCGTGCTTGTTTCATCCTGCTGCAGTTCAGAAACCCTGCTGGACTTTGATCGGTGTGGAGCCTGAAATGAAAAAAAGCAACAGAAAAAAAAACACACCATCAATCCACAGGTGTGCGCGGGTGTATGTGTGTGTGCAGCAAACACACAGTGACTTAAAAAGAGTGAAACCCTGAGACATCTTCTGCTTTTATTCCCATTGAAGTGCTGGAGGAGTAGTGGTGTAGCAACGTGTCGTTTCCCTCCTGAAACGTCCGCTTTGGCTTGATGATGATTTCTTCTGATGAACTAATGTTACTCAAAGTCAAACATTTCCCGTTTTGACTTTCAACATCTTCCCTATGTTTTCCATAGGAACACATTAGAAAGAATTACTCCCTAAGTCCCACTTGAGCAGCTCTTAATCCCCTGTAACCTGTAATAGCAATAATGTGTCTTTGGTGTTTTGTTCTGTATGCAGTGAATGGGATTTATGAATATGCTAATCTGACTCTGCTTACATCGAAGCTTCCCAACAGACTGTCCTTCCATGATGGAAAGAGCAAAGCAAAGTAAAATAATGATATGAACGTTCTGTGAGAATCAGAGCTGCAGCAGCTTAGTCATTTTTCATTCTTGGTGGTCGTGTCCAGCACAGGTGATTGGAATATTGCAGGAGAGCAAAGAAAATGCATGAAAAATAAGACATGCCCTCTGAGATGTGGAGTGTATGATTTGTTCAACATTTAATAGTTTGGGTTTGTGAGCAGATTGGTTTTTTTTTAATACACAACACCTCAACACTACAGGCTTTTGTCAGGGTGTTGTTCAATTCATTAACATTGGCAGGAGAAAAATAAAATAATCAAATGCATACAAATTGGTGTGTTTGGGAACAAAGTTGAAAGTTGGTGTTCAAGTAACACCACACCACAAAATCCAGCTTTGTCATCTTGGATAAATTTGCCAACAGTTTTTCTTTGAAAGAACAAAAATAACACTGAGACATAAAAGCAGGAAGATTCCCCAATTCAGCTTTGTTTTTAAATTGCTGTGGTCTTTACAAGAATGCCTGGATATAATTCTATATACAGTATATGAAGTAGTGAATCCTTAAACAGTGAGAGAAAACATTGAAACTGGAGTAGTTAAACTAAATAAATGACAAAATATCACATATTCCATAAAAATCAGTGACTATCTTTAATTTAGTTTTAAGCTTTTGCGTAAGTAAATCCATAATCCACCGTATTATTTTCTAAGAGTGCCTACTTTGTGTAAAACACAGGGAGATCATTAATAGTGCATGCAAAGACGAAATAGAACATTATTTCCTTTTATTATTCTGTTACAGACCCAAAACAGAATGGCGCCCTGGGCCAAGAGCCTCATCTCCTATATCAAAAAATCAACTTAATTAGAGGTTTAAAACAAATGTCTAACAAACCTAACATTTTTTTTATGAAATGTAGAATTACTTTAGCCTCGACAACAATGGAAATTTGTTTTTGACATAAAATTGTTAGAAATGTTCCTTGGACATAAAGTCAGTTTTCAGAGTTGTGTTTTGATAGTATTTGTGCCTTTTTCTAATGTTAAAAAACAAACAAAAAACCTCAACAACTTCCAAATACTTGTCTGGATATAGAAATGTTACTGTATAGCACATTTCTTAGGCATTTCTTCTCCCCACCTCCTTCGCTCTTTCTCTCTTTTCCTCTCTCTCTCTAGTTCACTGTCTAAACTTCCTGCACCAGGAATAGATTGGCACCTATTTATTTTTTCCATTTATGTTTTTTCACAATTCCCCCACCCTCATCCTTCTCCGTTTTCTTCTGCCGCTCTGCTCATCCCTCCTGCTCTCTCCACTTATTAGCCGTGTAAGGCTCATTGTGGGGTAACCATGGTAACTAGAGGCTAACAGGGAGAAAAGAGACGTAGATGGACCGAACAGAGCAGCGTTACATGCATGTGGGTACAGAAGACAGAGTCTCGGGATTCAAAGGATGCCAGTGAAGAAAGCGAGTGGGTGATGGAGAATGGGAATCTTGTGTTGCAGGGAGGGGAGGGGGATGTAACGTGAGAATTAAAAAAACGAGGACAAGGGAGCGAGGAATCACTTTTGTTATTCTGCACACCATATAAGGTGCTTCCTTCCTTGCCTTCACATCTGTATTTCCTCTAATTTTCTTCCTTAAAATTCATAAACCGTTCTCTGATGCTAAGCTAACTATATACACAATGAGCCTCCCACTCCCCCTCCAGCCCTGCAGCAGTTTATGCTGGTGTCAGCCACCTGCGTAGGCTGCTGGACAAAAAGTAGCCCTATTTATAACCCAATCTATCACCAGGGCTGCTGTTTTGCTACATAACTCAGCTTTATGCAATCCCAGCCACAGACAGAGTACCAGTGCAGTGTTTATGCAGAAGCAGTTGCAGTCCATGAATTATGCACAACCCCCCTTCAATAAGTCGGTAACAAACATGCACCAACCTGCAGGTGTCAATTTGTTTATCTGGAAACGCTTTAGTTGCTGAAAACGTCATAGCTTCTCGTAAGCTCATGTTTTTTCTGTTTTTTTTTTTTTTTTTTTTTGCAGCAGCAGCTTTCTACTTTAAAGATACACAGTTGCAAAAGATAGTTTTTAAATTTAATCAATTCAGTCATCCGAAAACTGTACAGATTTTCTTTCCCACCTTGGCTTCACTTTTTGATTCATTTACCAGATGATTTTCTTTGTCATATTCTTATTAAACTAACAGTAGATCTCTGTTTTGAAGTGTAAAGGAGTTTAAATGATGATCAACTATAAGGTTTAACTCATTCATTCAGTTATTTTCAATGAAATATTGAATATTTGTTGTGTGCTTATCAGACATTATTACATAAAATATTATGGAAGAGGATTATGGCCACCGGAAAGAAAAACCAAAGACTTTTTCTTAGAATTAACCCTAATTTTATAGTTTCAGCCAGTTATTTGTTGTTGCCAATGTTCATCACAAGGCCATCTCACTGAACAAGTCTGATTATTTTGGGTCCATTTTTCCTTTTTGTTCAGAGCTAAACATTCCTACATCACAGGTACTCACTCGCCCTACAGTGCAAACAGCCCAACCGGGACGAAACCAATCAATGATCTTGATCGATTAATGAGCCTTTAGTACCTGAACAATGGACAGTGTTGAGTGTTTTACTGCATTGCTTGTTTTACACAGATAATCCACCTTAAACTCACTAAACTAATCAAATATCACTTAGCCCACCTGAACAACATAACTTGACGCATAACTTTAAGAACATTTTTATTTTGTAAGACACAAATCCCCCAACAAATCCTTGAGATGTAATGTTCTCATTAGAAGAGGAAGAAGACTTAGCAGGACTTTACATCCGAGTCATAAATTGAAAGCATTTACCTTTGTTGTGTCCGAACTCTGTAATTTAACTCTAATTAACCTAAGGTTGTAATTAATGATTAATAAGGTCTGGAGCACACCTTCTTTGTTCTTGGCCTGATTCAGCTGACACATGATGCAGCTGTGCTAACAAGGCAGATTCGGGATTTATGTGTAGTCAGCCTAAACGTTCCTCGTTTTTCTATCCAGGATTGCAAAATGACTTGTTTGTCAGTTGGCAAAATTATTAGGAGAAATTTTTATACATACCTAAAATTTTTCTTAGTGTTTTGTAGTACTGCATTTTAGCTTGTTTTACTGTGGATATTGACACTGTTTTATAGTTTAAGTAATCCTACCTCATTTGAAGTTTGTTTTAAAGTCAAACATTGGTCTTTTAGTTCTTTTTCTATCCTTTATGATAACCTCACCATCTTGGCCCGAGAGTGTAATGCTCCATGAAATAATCATTAGCTGAATTAATCTGAAAGTTGGTCAAACTCCCCTGTTGCACCAGCCGATGCATATAAATGTGAGAGTATCTTTGCCAGTGTAGATGGAGTATCTGCATAGTGTAGCATGAGATAAAAACATGCTACACTTATAGACATTTATTTAAATACAGTGAATTGTTCAGCATGCTTCAGTCTCTGTAGAGATTTGTCCGTGTTCTTTTGCACTAAAATTGCAAGCTTTATTGAGTGCTGTATTTGCACACTTGTCAATAACTGGTCCAGTCTATGCATCATTGTGTAATTTCCCATTCAGTCTTTTCTGGTTTAGCTTTTAAAAGGAAGACCCAACATAATGATGAGTCATGGTGAACACAAAAGAAGCTCACACAGACAGCCAGACTCTGTTCAGAATAACTAAATGGAAAGAATGTGGAGAACTGTACTGTGAAAGTCATCCTGCTGTTGGTCACACAGAAAATAAGAATAAAATCAGGAAAATCCTTACATGGTTTAACATTTTACAGTGACGCAGATGAATAAAATAACCCATTTGTTTGGAATTGAATTCACTGTTCAGAGGATTTAGGCTTGATAGTTTAAAGTATCGCAAGGTGATGATAAAGACAATCTCCAATTTGATAGAACTTAGATATGCTTACACAGGAGTCAGGAATTTATATATAGTTTTTTTATAGATAATGAAAAATCTCAACATCACCACTGCTTTCTGTCTCACACCAGCACTAAATGTATTTCCAGTGACACCAGTGAGAGACTTCCGTCACTCTTCATGGGACTTGAAAAAATGTGTTACCACAGGAGACAAGCCTGTTGCTGTGGCAATAAACTCTGGAGTCAGAAATGAAAGAGCGAATTCAGCGTGTAGAAAGTGGCTCCCCTCCACCCGAAGGCTGGCTTTAGATACGCACAGGCTATCAGCAATAAAGTAATGCTCTCAGCAGGGAGTTGCTATCTGCAGCCTTCCACAGAAAAGAGTCGAGCCCCCACTGTTGGTGCGTGTTACTGTAAAACCACTTCTGGTGTCATAAACACTTTGTCTCCAAGCAAATTACCAATGCATTCACATTTTGTTTTCAGGTACGATAAAATATCCAGTGTTTTAACTGGTAAAAAGTGACAAAAAGCCCAGAATTAGTTACAGATTCAGATTTGTGTATTGATTCATGAGTAAGTGACTGACATTTTTTGGTAAAATTGTATTTTTAGCTACATTTGTTTGCCCACAAGAGATATTTTGATGATAAATAGCAGCAAACAGTGATAAAATAAGAAATCATACCATTTTTTTAAATCTGGTTTTACTTTGTGAATATATTCAACTATGACTTGAAACTTTAGAAGTCACCTTTTAAACATATAGTTTGGTTAAAAATCCCCTGAATGAGTGAAAAAAGTGCTTAAAAAAACCATCTATAGTGCATATTTATTGGGATAAAAGTTGTAAAATTTAGCTGTGGCGTTACAATCTCCCTTTTTTCTCCGTATTAATCTGATCATATTTGGACGAAAGTTAAATTCTCTTTTTGTTGTTTGAACACCTCCAAAGGATAAAATAATAACTGAATTAATAAGTTCGACCTGTTTGCTGTTTTAGCCACTCCATGCAGTGCATTTTCATCAGTGCAGACAGAGCCTCTGCATAGTGTAGCAGGAGGTTATATAACTTTTTGATGAGGTTGTTGCAGAGTTGATTTCTTAGTTTTTACATATATTATCTATATGTGGCATCTGAGCTGTAGCTATTTAATTTTTAGACATGTTAGCTTGGTTTACTTAGAGCTCAGTTTAAGTCATAATCTGATGAACAAGCTATTACGCTTAGAAATCAGAGGATTGAAACAAAACTGACAGAACGTGGGCACTTCCTCTGATTAATTTAAAATAACATCTTGGTTGCAATGGAAACTTTCTGCCTGCCTCTTGAAAGTATTTTTGTTTCCCCTTGGCTAATTAATGTGACCTTTCCAACAACCCTCAAAAGGAAGATTTTCCTTGCTCTCATTCTTAACTCAACTAGTTTTTTGTTGCCTTTTATGTTTTCTCAACTCAACCAATTATCATGTGATGTCGCATCATCTGGATGTTGGTTTGTTCGCTTCAGCTCCTGCAGCACCAGCTACATGTAGAGATGACTGACAGCTCAGATATTGCTCTGTAGTTTTTAATAACAGTTGCTGCGCTGCCACAAGAGACGCAGCGGCGAACGCATCCTTATCAGATGTTTGGATCATCTCCCAGGTTCTCCAGCTGATGCGCACAGAAAACAAAAAAACAAAAACTGAATGTGTTTTTGTTTTTTTTGCATGCGAGTTCCTTTGAGGCATTTTCAACAAAATTGGGGGACATGATGATGATGTGGCGAGACTGCTTGTCACTTTCTTTTGCTTACATTTGTTGTGTTTTTCTGTGGAAATTCAGAGTACTCTGTGACCTTCAGGCTGCGTTAAAATCAACATTGAATAAGGCGCGGCTCCATTTTTGGTAACCTGTCATGGATACTCGAGTTTTAGAAGCCTGTTGTGATCATGTCAGGATTTACTTTGACAGATGAAACCTCATTTTCACCCCATTTTCTCTCCTTTCCATGTCAACATGCTTTCACCTGGTCTCGTTCATGCATCATGTCAGTCAGGCCTTCATTCTGTCAGACTCTTTATTCTCCAGACACTTTTGTTCTTTTCCCATTCCTTGTTTTCGAATTCCACCCTTAACTTTACCTTCTTTTAAAATTCCATCTTATTGCAACAGACTGTTTCACCATTGCTTAATTGTCTTTCTCTCAAATTTCTTTTGTTCTTGGTCAGAAAATCTAAAATTAATGTCAGTTTTATTTTGCTTTTTCCTCTTTCCTTTTTTTTCTGTGCTCTTCGTATTCATTTAGTGAACTTTGACACATTAAATGTGCCTCATCTGCAAGGTGACACGGTATTTAAATGTAAAGAATAAACCATGTGATAATTTTTTATACATAATTTTTCTCAACTTTATCTGTGTAAAATTGTATTAATGGTTTAATCTCAAAAGCAATTACTCCTTAAAAATCACACTTGCAACAGCTTTAACATGCTAGCAAGATCTGGTAAGAAAAGCTTAAAGTTGTAGCTAAAATATTATGTATTTAGCATGTTCATGATTAATAAAATATTTTAGGATACTTTGATACATTTCCACAATATTAGTTTTTATCTTATTTGTGAATTAATTTTCACTGATGTGACATCCCACCTATGAAGCCCAAGTTAATTAATTTTTCTTTCCTTTCAATGTGCTGCAATAAATGTCAGTCAATATGCAAAACAGAAAAAAATGCAGAAGCAGACAGTGTTTTGTGACCAAACTACAAAAGTATTAAAATAAGGCATATATTGGTCTTAAAAAATGAAGTCAGGTCAGCAGCTACTGCATTACTTCAGTAGAGAAACGTTAAACATTGAGAGAAAAAGTCTGTCTTTAAAGTCTGTGTAGTAAGAAATGTTAGATATGATTTTGTTTGTCTTCTTTTTGGTGCCATTTCTGAAAGGAAGTCATGAAAAGCCTTATGGGATTTTTTTTATTCGCAGTTACTATTTCCAAAGCAAAGTGAATCCGATATAGTTTGAAGTTTTTGGAAAAAATAGTAAGTCTGTGTATCCACTGTTCTCATGCAAATTGAACCACAAAATTAATAAAATTTTTCTGTTGAACTTGGAAAACTTAATATGAATGGACTTTTTTATTTTTTTAACGTTGCTTTTGTAGTGACTTCAGACACCCAAATACTTGCCCTCAGGCACCGTAAAAACAGATTTTCATAATTCGGTGAAAGATGATTACTAAAATACAATATTTAATTAAACTATGGAACATATCACTTTTTAATCTGAAGTGAAATTGTGTACTCAGATTGCACAGTTTCTGAGCATGTAATAAAGACGGCACGTCGGAGCGGGATAACCGCAGTTGGAACTAATAAAGTTAATTATGCTCACATTCCTGTTCCACGCCTCTCATAACGAGCTTACAGGCTGTCATATTTTACAGAGGCACATAAGGAATAGCAGCTTGTGATTTATTCTACACATCCCTGTTTTCTTTATATATATAGTGAATAAAGCCTCTTAAAATGTAGAGTCAGAAGAGAAAAAAGCCATGAAAAAGTGAAAACATCAGCAAAACAATGTTTTCTATATTTATTCCAAAAACTATAAAGTGATTTACTATGAATATTACTAGTAATCTGCATCACGGCTGTTTTCTGGTTATCATAATTATCTAGGCATGACCAGATAGTGACCTACTTTCAGCTCTTTGGTTAATTTCTGAAAACTAGCACTTTGCTGAGTGTTGTATGTGAAAATGCAAAGTTAAAATACATGGAGTTAGCTAAACGTTTGCGCGTTTGTTGTTTTGTTGTCCAAAAGTATATCTTAACTAAAATAGATCAGACTAAAGGAAGTCGAAATGCTCCACTAGTTTACATTTTTGAAGTTTTACCAAGTTTTACCATGTAATTATAGAGGAAAAAGAAAACAGAATATTAAAAAAAAGGTTGAATTTAAAAACTTTATTCAATATTCCAGTTTTCTAAGAGACAAATATATGGTTTTAAGCTCTAGATTCCCTCATATTAAGTTTATTATGATCAACTCTTGGTAGGCATCTTCTAGCTTCAGCACGGTAACCGGAAGCATTGCTTAAGACTGGAGGAAGTCTTAATAAATTACATACATGTGATGTTTACTGCACAATCACAGCTGTATTAGTGTTGTTGTTTCTTCAGAATTGAACACATCTTTTCCAAACAGTCTGTCTGCAGGCGGTGCTGCTGCATGCCACAACCTGTTTGCAATAGTGTATATTGTGTCGCAATAAAAATCCAGGTATGCAGTGGGTTGCATCCACTGCTCTTTCACCATTCCATTCTTAGATAGTTGCTGCTCTTCAGCAGAGGAAGACAGAGCTTTACAATAAAAGCTTATTGCCGAACATAATCTTTGATTGCTCCTTCACTTGAGCCGGTGCCTCTCAGGTAAGGAATACAGCTTTACTCAAACACATTTACTTCAGGAGGCCAGCGATTGTTTGGAGACAAATTAGAAGTATAGCTTGTCCTGTAATCATGCTTCAATGAGTTATAATTATGCTATTTTAACTTCGCCTCTACGTGAAGCTACAGAACCGTTGCATGTACTGTAATTTACTTTACAGATAATTTACCTTTCCATCTGTAAAAACCTTTTTTTTTTTTCCAGCTCTGTTTACTCCACTTTTCCCTCACTTTCCTGGAGGCTGAAAGCTCTCAGATACCCAGAAAGTCAGGCTGTTCCCATAGCTACCAGCATGCTCACCTGTTGCCATTGGTCCTCAACTTTAGCAAAAAAAGGGTGAAGAAGAGTTCTGAGTAGAATGAATAATGTAGATATATCTACAGAGAGAATACAGTGCAAGTTTTAATATGAAAAATGTTACGTTTTTAGGATTTAGGACAAGAATGACCTCAAAATATTTCACTGAATTGTTGTGCAGATTTACCATTACTATTTGATGTAGAATAAATGACATATTTCCCCACAAAAGTAAATTTTCAGTGCTTTGAATCAGAAGTCAAACCGTTTTTTTTTTTGTTTAGCTATGCTGCCAACTGCAAATCCTATTCAAAATTACAATACAAATAAGATCTAATTAGAAACTAAGATGTTCTAATATGCATCCACACTCCATTAGCATGTACGTCTCAAACCAGCTTTTCAAACACCTTAGCTTGTTTAAACAGGTTGATGCAGTGAACTTTTAGATTAAAATATTTCAAATATGTATTTTTGAGCTGATAGTTACTTTTTAATTAGTTCCTTCCTATAAGAAAATACACAATCCCACGCTAATGTTATTTTCCACTGAGGAGGACAAAGCTGATGGTACCAATGACCAGTAATTTATCAATATTGTTAAATTTTTGTTACATTATTTAAAAAAAAAAAAGAAAAAAGTTGCTTCTTCTAAGTAGCACCTGGTTTCAGTATGTGCAATAGTGCTGTGTGAAAATGGAAGCAAAGATTCAAGCAAAACCTGAGTTTTCAGAGGCGACTTGGGAATAAAAAGTCTAAACAACATTATTGCAATAATCCTAGTCAGCAATAAAACGTTACGTTTTTTGAGACTTAAAACCTGCCATCTTTTATTCTGATTCCTCTGGATAAGTTAAGCAAATTTCTTGCCCATCCAGGGTTTTTCTTTAAACCTATTTTAAATAAAAACGAGCTCAACTCATGGAGTTCAGTTGTTTTTGCAACATAAACTTCTTAGTTATATTTCCCCTAATGTCAGACATGTACAAGTTTTGCAGGTATAATTGATGCTTTAACAATATGGACTAATTAAATATGAGCTAAATACATTCTTGAACTGCATTATATACTGTTGCCTGTTCTCATCTGTGGTGGAAAGGAAAGAAAAATCTCACCTGTTTACATATTAAAACCTCAGAGGACATAATGAGAAATATAAGTATTTAAGATTAAAGCTTTTTCAATTTGCTCAGTGCTTGTCAGAGCTTGGTTTGCTGTTTGAGCTGAGATGCTATCGGCTCTGTTTCGATGGTTGTGAAATGTGTGTGTGTACACAACCATCTTAAAAACACACACCCCGGGGAGAAAAGGGAGGAGTGGAGCCAAATGTTTCACTACACCTCCTAAAATCAGCAACAAAAGGATAACTAGAAAGATTTATGAACTGCAGTGTTGCATTTTACCAAAATAAATGTCGTGAAGACCTGACAGAATGCTTAGGGTGTAAAAATGTGGCATTTTACATCTCATTTATTGACAAAAAAATTGTTGTTTTTCTGTCTGAGCTAAATGTGAGAACCTGCAAAAATCAAACCCCAGACAGTTTGTCGACTTCTCAGTTCTCTAATTGTTGCTAAAGAGGACAAAGTTGGCAACACAAAGAGAAGTTTTCAAATTCTGATAATTTGCTGGATTTTAACCACTTGGCCAATCAATGCAATTAGTTCTGCCAACAGAACCTTTTAGTTCCTGTTGGAAATTACATTTTGAGTCCGACTAACACTGAAGAATGAGTCACATCTTCAGGCCTGGTTAACGGCGGGCTGTTAATGGATGTTCTTTGTGCTTTTTAAACACAGCAGACAGCACAGTGGTGCAGTGAAAACGCAACACTCACACTTGAAATGAAATGGCTCTCTGTTCAAGGACTAGCATCATTACTGTTCCGTTTAATCACTGTTGGTTAAGTTTGTGACTCTGCTGGGGATTTCTCAGATAAACCGCCCGGCTTCGTTTTGTCTTATAAAGATTTTGCATATGTGACTGCATGAGGCAGCTTCTAAAGTTATATTCGGTTTGTGCAATTATTTATTTAAACTATTTGAACTCTGACCCCAAAATCCATCTGTTAAATAATCCATTTGCTGCAAATTAATAGCCTGAATATGGCATGGCATGTGATACTATAAGTCTTTGGTATTTATTGTTCTTTTTAAGATTTACATGTGTAAAAAGTGCTAAAGTAATATAGAAAACAAATGATGTACATTATTTTAGTTGAGCTCTGTTAATAAAAGGGAATCTATTATGCGAAATTCAAATTTTAAATATATTTTTTTTAACTTCCACTTGGGTTTCTATTGCTAAGAAACAGTTTTCTTGTTTGTTTGTTTTTTTTTGTTTTTTTTTTTACTGTTTTTTAAGCACTTGGGCTTAAAAAACAGTAAGTTAATGTTTTTTGGTGTCTGGAAAATGAAACATTACAAAAACCTCTTGATTGTTGAGTCACAATTGACTGGCACTGTACTGTTGCCTAGCAACCCCAGCAGAGCTCCAGCATGTCCTCTGTACAGTGGCTGCTGGAAAAATCAAGTGTTTTGTTGTTGACTTGCTGTCTAGAAACCACTTGCTGCTTTCTCGTTGGTTGCGCAGGAGCCTTTACTAATGCTTTTCAGAGAATTTGGTTGTATAACTGCGTACATTTTTACAGCCATTTTAACGTGTGAGTGTAAACGAGTTAGGGGCGTGGCCAGCAGCAGCTTATTTGGATTTAAAGAGACAGGAGAACCTAAAACACCTCATTTTGCAAGTAGGCAAAACTGAACAGACTAAAATCTCATTACCCAACAATAATTTTGTGCAAAAAATGGGATGAATCTATTTTAAAAACTCATCCTAACCTGTTCAATAAATGAATTCATGTAGGCATGTTCAGACTATAGGCAGAAGATAAGTATCAACTGCGACTCCCAGGCAGATTAGTAATTTAGTTTCCCGTATTCTTTCTTTAGACGACGGTACCTACCAGCGAGACCCGCCCCCCCTCTGCTCTTCCTCCAGTTCAAGCCGTCTCGTTGGGGAAAACAGAAAAAGTCTCGTCCCAGAGGAGTTCGCAGGCCTCCTTCATGGATCCTCTCCGGCTTGTGAGCCGCCGGATACGCCTTATCACCTTTATAGCCCCAAGCACTTTAAATACGCTTCTTCAGAGGTGCAGGGCAGCGTGCTGCAGACTCCAGAGTTCAGCATTGTGATTGGCGGCGGAGCCTCTCAGGGTTTCTCTAGAACTGAGAACAAGTCGTCTCCCCAGAGGTCCCAGAAGCCGCAGGTCGTTTACCGAACCATCTTCCACACCCGGGTCAATCAGGACCAGCTTCAGCCCAAGAACTGTGAACAGGCGGGCCTGCCTGGTGGATGGTCGACGCTAAACCACCCGTCCTCTTGTTCGCTGGGACAAAACGGAGACGTAGCAGAGCTTCAGGGGAAGCAGGTGGGGGGCGAGGCCAGGGACGGGTACGAAGAGAGAGCCTGCACCCTGGGGAGGATGAGGTCCGTCCCACGCAGCGTGTTGGACCTGCAGCTCTCCAAGTCTCTGTCCAAGTCCGATTCCAACCTGGTGGCCGTGTCCCCCATTCAGGTGAGACTTTTTAATGTTTTTTATATATTTTCTCTGGCCAGTTTCGGTTACAAAAATCACACCTACTCCTGTTAAAATGTCAAGTCGGGCAATCATCTCATAACTTGTTGTAAATCCAATATGGCATATTTCCCCTACAAAAGGGATTTGCTAAACTTCCCTTGGGATAGCAGAAGAAATTAAATCCCACCAAGAGGCTGATGAGAGCACTGAAGAAATGATATCTTTGCTAATCACCAGTATTCTTCAAATGTTTGGACTACAAAGTATTACCTCACAGAACCAAAGAAATCATTCCTACATCACTAAAATCTCCCAAAGGATACGGACCAGTGTCTCCTCAGCATAGTGGTCACAAATCAGTTGAGATCTGAAATAAATATTTGAATTTAGAACCATTTTTCTATAAACGTGTCACTTTAGTTTCAAAAACAAAAGGAATGCTCTGCAAAACCACCATATCCACAGAAAAGCACAGTAGCGGCAGCATTTTTTAACGCTAGCAGATAGTGCTGCAAGTCATTGACTCGATGTGGAGCATGTCTTAGGTAGGAACTTTTTAAGCTACTTACTGCACTGTTTGATAACTAGAATTAATTGGAATTGGATTTTTAGTACTCAGTCAGTGAATTTAATCATGACTTCACCAGAAGAAAGTGAAAGTTGTGAAAGTTATAAAAGACTGAATGTTAGTTTCAGTTTAAATAACCAGATTGTTGCAGATTTTGTGTATTTTTCACTTAAATTGTGACTCCGCATTAAAAACATGACATTTAAAAAGGGGTGTGAACTCTTTCCGGACGCACAATATGCGTGACTCTAAGGCTACCGCAATAGTTTTTGAAAGTAGTTTGTGATTTGTGTCCTATTTAAAGAGAAAAAAAGTTCCTGTTTGGTGCGTTTTCAACTATTCAGAATATTCATGTGTATAAATTAGAGTTTCTATGATGTGGCTTCAGAAACTGAGTTCAGCCAATGAGATAACTCAAGAATCTGGGCCACAGTGTTCCAGTGGCTGGCGCTTCGTTTGAGATTTGTTTAATTCAGCCTAAATAAATTATAAACTACAGAAAATACATATTCCGTTTGATGGAAATAAAGCTATTAGTGATAAAATCTTTTTTAGAATTTTAAGCTCAAGATGTTTAGTGTTTTTTTTTTTTTTTTGCAAGTCACAGGTTATGTGTGAAAGCGTTTAGCTTGTTTTAATGCGTTGTACTTTCCTCAGGAGGAACACAGCTGGGGGTCTGGATCCCGGGGCCAGGGGCCGGGAACGCCCGGCTCCAGAGAGGGAGCCAGTCCTGAGAAACGACTGGAGCGGACCCCGTCCTTCACCGCCGAGTGGGAGGAGGTGAGATGACGCAGGCAGCTTAAGATCTGGATTATCTAATCAATGGCGATATTAAAGGAGGAATAAAGATGCAGATCAGTGGCTCGTGTATTCTTACTATAAAATTGATGAAAGCAGGAGGGAAAACTGCTGCCTCAGCACCGAGCAGCATCACTTTACTTTCCTTTGAAACGCTCTCGACTTCTACAGCACTAATTTACCGTGTTCCCACTCTGCTGTTCCTGGGCCTTAGAGAGAAACCAAATATTTGAAAGTAGTTTGAATTGTGGAGGGTAAAGGTCAGGGGTCAAGGCTGCTGTGTTTCGGTTCCTGACATGAAAGTTATTCAGCTGCTTTTTTTAATCAGACATAACTTTGAGAGAGATTAAGAATCTTTTTTTTTTTTTTTAAGGAAAAATGCTAATGTAACAAAAAATGCAGATCTAAACATATAAATAACCTGGACTATTTTTAAAATGATGCTAATGATGCGAGTGAAAGCCCATTAGTGTATGCTGTGCCACATTTGCATGTACATGTTCATTAATTACCAAACGTAACTCCTGACTTCCTGTCTTGATGAATCACCATCAGTGTTTTCTTGTTTTTTTCTATTTATAGTAACGTTTCCTGTCTAATTTAATGTTTTTTAAAGGGGAAACTTCAGATGGGAAAACACAAAGCAGCAGACAGAAAGAGTTGCATTATTGGCAAGAGACGAGTCACAAAAGCTCCTCAGGACTCGAGCAGATTTAATTTTTGATTCAAATTTGGTATTTGTACATCATGTACTGCTAATTACTGAAGTAACTTGTTAATAATTATCACTTAGGCATAGACTGTTAGGAAGTTCTCACAATGGTCAGATGTAAATACTTTTATTTAAAGAAAATGGCTGCAGGCTGAAGATGTTTCCTAAAGTTTTTAGGCAACTGGAATATAACAAACCAGCTGAGGTGTTTTCAGTGAGAATGGTGCTTTAAAACTTTGAGTTAATTAAATATATAAGTTGCAGTAGCATCTAGTCTGTCCTTAAACTCATCTGTGTTGAGATATTTGGCAGTGCCAATTTATTTACCGTCAAATAGGGTTTGCTTCATAATCCTCTTGCGGCGTGGTTTGTCCATGTCGGTTTTGTTCCTTGTTCTAGACGAGTTTTTTCTTCCGTTTAACTTTCCATCACTGTGCTGTGAAAAGCCAGATTCTTCGTCAGTGATATTATGTGGCTTACCTTCCTTGTGGAGGATTTAAGTGACTGTTACCTGGACAACCGTGAAGTCAGCCACGATCTTCACGTTCATAACATGGAGATAACATAACATTTCTGCACTGGAAATTTGTTACTGTTGGTTCAATTTTCAGAAAAAAAAACATGTTTATTTAAGTCCTAGACATATATTATTCCTCATTAATCGGATCTGATAAATGAGCTTGTTGGGATGTGGTTGTGATCACTGCTTGTGAATCTCTGCTGCCTGGTTGACAGATGAGCAGGTTGTACAGTTCAGTGGTTAGCAGCATGTCCACTGTGCTGCAGCCAGCAGTCACTCTTCCTCTCTTCATCTCGGTTCAGCTGTCTGAAAGTTTCCGGCTGACGCTATAAGGATCACATTATGTGACTCATGAATCCAGAAATAGGAGTTAGCTTTATTCCTGGGAAATAACTTTCCCCCCTATTAATATGTACTGTACACATTGCTACCTCTCTGTCTGTTTCCCGTCTGTTTAGATTGATAAGATTATGAGCTCCATCGGCGCGGGGATCGGCAGCGGATTGGACGTGAAGGAGGTTACCTCAGGTAAACTGCATCCAGTGTGTTCGAGTGGGGGTGACTTAAAGAATAAATCCTGGTAAAACACAGCTGGCATTAGCTGGCTGATATTTCTGCAGGGCAGGATGATGCATGCAAATTTCAGATGGATACCTAAAATATATCAACTGTCACCACGTTCCCCAAAATTGAGCAGATATGTAGTTAAATCAGATAGTTTTGCAGATCAGCATAAGAACCAGGCATCTGTAAATACTAAAATAAATAGACCAGTTTGTGTTTTAAAGCCAATAAAACCAGAAAGCTTGATGACTGTGCTAGGCAGCGCAGGAAAAAGATTTTAATTCTGTTTGAATACTATAGAAATACAACAAGTTAAGAAAAATACAGAAAAAATAACTTGAGAAAAAGATCTCAATCTGATGACATACCAGAGCCAGTGTAATCAAAACTAATATGAAAACAGAGCTGGGAGGAATACAATAATACATGAAATTGAATGAAAAAATTCAGCTTACTTAAATTTGTGAGGTAAAAGTAAATGGGAGCTGAATCTGATCTTATTTAGAGTTTCTCTCAGGGGTTTTTTTTTTTTTGTTTTTTTTTTACTGTAGTAATATTCACACTCGCATTCTCTCGAATGCTCACTTTCATACGCCGATGTGCAGCTTGATGAAAGCTGAAAAATGTGAGGGGGAAAAAAACTCCAAACAAATGAATAAAAAGGAGGTGTTGCATCAGAAAAATAGGTTTATTTTTACCTAAAAGCAACTTGACTCTCCTCATTTTCTTATTTCCTAAAATGTTCAGGATATTCCTGTAAATTACAAGCAAATGTTTGAGCTTCTGGAGTCCCAGCAACTCATGGTTCAGTATAAGCATTTCTACTCAGTCAACTATGTAGGGAGTGACGACAACACAAAACAAGTTTGTTTTTTTTCTTCACAGTTTTATCTTAATATAACTCATCTGCTTTTAAGTGTAGAAAACGTGACTCTTTTCCATTCATCCACTCCCAAATGCTCTTTGTTTTTATTTCAGTTCCTCTAATACTATTAGGAGTATAGGTTGAATTTTGCGCAACGCATTTGTTGCTCGTTTTTAGAAAACAATGGAAGTTTTAACGGGACAGTCGTGAGTGAAAACAGGTGAATGTGCCAAATTCTTAGTGTGGGTTCTTAGTTTGAGTGGGAAAAGTGGGCGTAACGAACTTTCACTTAATTATTTCTCCAAATCTCTCAAAGCCCACACAAATACACAGAAAGTAAGTTTGTAAAAATCTCCCCTGTGGATTATGATTTTAGGTAAAACTTACACTTTACCTCAGTTAAATGCCAGTCGTGAATCCATCACATTTACATAAGCTTGGATTCCTAATGAAGGTGAACAATAAGTAAAATAATTAGTTCCTTCTGACAGTGACCCATTGCAGATATCTTTTGAAATAAATGATTAGAAATAGAAATTCAGTTCTATGAATTTCCCCTTTTAAATTTGGGTCCATGTTTTAATAAACTTCTCCTTAAAAATCTAAACATAGTGTGTTGATCAGCACCCCTGACTAAATGCAGTGCAGACATCTGGATGCCTCAGAGATTTGTTAGAGAACACGGCAGGAATAAGGATTAGAAAAAGTTTAACAGAGGGTTAAAAATCTGCTTTAAATCTGTAAAATAGTTGAATCCTGTAGAAGTTGAAGGGGAGATGGCCGAACGTAAAATACAAAGCAGTTCTGAGTAAAATCTGTTGTCACCGTCAAGCAGGACAAACCTAAATATCCAAACCAAACAATCGTAGAATGGTTTATACCAAGACATATTCATCCAAAAGGTTGGCCAAGTCAAAGTCTAGTCATTAAAATAATTGAAAATATCTAGCATGAATTTCAAATTGATGTTCTCCATCTAGTCTGAAGGAGTTTGAACTATTTTGCAAAGAAGAATGGATAAAATCTGCCCTGAATTTTAATGATTCAGTCTCTTCCTTTCCAGATCACAATTTGTTTATTATAACAAATTAAAATGCAAAAAATCAAGTTTGTAGTTGTAACATGAAAATAATAATTTAAGGGTTTGAATAGTTTAAAAATGTATATCCTTAAAGTACAATTTTCCTCCACTTGCACACCTGATTCCTCCTCCAGTGATGATCTGTTTTCTGCATGCAGCTCCTCTCGCCCGTATTAATTTCCACATCCCTCCACCTCCTGATCCCCCCATTCTTCTCTTGTTTTGTTTTTCTTCTTCTGCTCTTTCATCCATCAACGCAAAGCCGTTTCTAACCATGGTTTAGAAACGGCCAGAAATCCAGTTTGTGCCAAAGCAGCTCCACCTTCCCACCAATGCTGCTTACACATACAACATAGGCAAGCATGCATGTGCAGGACAGCATGTATTCGCTCAGGATTTTTTACGTGAGCGTGTGTTTGCGCGTGTGGGAGGGATTCTGGCTTAAAGACAAAAGAAGCTGCAACTGTTGTGGCCGTTATCAACGGAGTGAGGCAGATACATGTACAGCAGCAGAGACGGCAGGCAGGGTGTCGATCGCCGCTGAGGGAAGATAGAGACCAGAGGGAAGTTGGTGAGGAGGGGGGGGAGGCAGAGCTGAGAAAAAAGGAGAGAGAGGGAGAAAGTGAGAGAGGAGGCTGCAGAAGCATACAGATGAGAGTGGGAGTACTTGATAAAGAGAAATCTACAACGCAGCAGCTCGCTCTCTCTGTCTGCGCACGCACGCACACACACCGGCTGAGGGCGAGCGAGCGCAACAGCTGAAGTGAGAGCGGCGGCGGCGGCTGCACTTTGCACGGCGACAGACACGGATCTACACTTGGCCTGATCTCTGGCAGGATTTACCCCCGCAGGAACGGATACAACTTTCAGTTCCTTCCTCCGCCTCCCGTTCTGCCTCTGGCTGGATTCTGAGAACATCTGGACATCGTCGCTTTACCTGCTTGGCTTCCCCGCATGCTGACCCCATCAAACCCCATCATGCCCCTTGCCTAGCCTCTTCCCTCCCCCCCTTTCACCCTTTCCCCTCCCTCCATCCCCCTCTGACTCTCCTTCGCCAACAGACGCGTCCGAAAGCATGGCGGGCTCCTTCGACAGCCACTTTGCCCGCCATAACATGATGTGGCAGTGCCAGCTGTCTCAGCCGGACTGCCGCTGCTACCGCGTGGACGGCTACTCCCTACTGAAGCGTTTGCCCCTCCACCCCCTCATAGGTCCCCGCTGCCCGCTGCAGTCCGTCGGACAGTGGTTGGACTCCATCGGTCTGGTCCAGTACGAGAACCACCTGCTGGCCAACGGATTCGACAACGTCCAGTTCATGGTGAGTGTTTTTATGATTTAAATTTCATTTTGAATATATTGATGAATGGGGGTCGTCTTCTTTTGATTGCACGTTTTTGCATCATCTGGATGTTTAGAACTGGTTATATTTCTTTCTTTTTGTTATTCTTTTCCTCTATTTGCCTCTTTTCTCACTGCTGCCTCTCCCCACCGATGCCATGTGAAGTCCCTCCTACGCACAGAAATCCTTCAACATATCAGCAACTCTTAACTGCACACATCACAGAATCGAGTCGCATTCATTGTAGTTTTTTCTGAAATTTTCTGCTTCCAACTACCTGTAGCCTGTGGGTACGAGAGCGGACTGATCCTCTCGGTTTGCCATGGCGATCCCATCCTGTGACGTAGGAAAGAATCTCGTTTGGGTCACTTTTCATTAGAAAATGATGGGCATCAGTGAGGGAGGCTGAACAATGAAGTTGGAAATGAGCAGAAATGGGGAGGCTGGGGAGATGCGATGAAGTTAAATTGGGAGAAACTGCAGCAAAGGCAGAAAGACACAAACTGCATGGATGCTGACTGAGTTTCCCTGGAGATTGTCCCCGCCACGGTGGAGCCAACTTTAAAAATTCAACAAGTTTGACGTTTTATTTCCGTTTGACGTAAACTAATTGCAAGTTGCTGTCTCTGTTATGAGAACAAACAAAAAGTATCAGGAGAAATCTGTGCAGACGTTTCTGTATGTGTGTTCTGCTCCTCCACTCTTGGTGACCTGCATCTGTTACTGTGGCAACCGCATAAAATCCAACTTTCTCTATTGCTTTGTGCTTTCCCCACATGTGGTTACCGTTAATCTGTTTGTTTGAGCTCCAGTCAACAAGAAACTTCTGATTGGATATAATTTTCTTTTATGTTGTGTATATGTTTCAGACTTTTAGCTTCTTCTTCTCCTCCTCGTGTTTTGTAAAAATATCTAAAGAGGCAAAAATAACAAAAATCTGAACTTGAACTCTCCACTTTTGGACTAATTTGCAATCATATTTTTAACTTCTAGCCTTTCTGCTACAGGTGGTCAGGAAGTTTTAGAGTCAGAGGCAGTGAGAGATTAGTCACTATAAAGCAACATTTTACTTTTTTCTAAATAAGAGAAAATAATTTTCAAACTGTCTGTAGAATCTATTATTAATATGCATGATTAGCATGGTTAGGGCTGTTTACTGTGAACAGCAATCTTTGATTTGAATTCGCTTTGGAATAAAAACTTTTACCTTTAGAGACAGCAGAGCTACAGCTAACGTTTAACGTAACATTTGCTAATAAAAATTGCAGTGATTTTTGATACTGCTTGAGCAACTTTGCTATTGTACATCTAGATGACTTCGTGCATCTAGTTTGCCATCATATACTAACTATTAGTGATGAAATGGCTCTGAAACTTTAAAATGACTTCTTCTCTTTCAATATATTTATTTTAGGTGACCTTTGAAATATATTTTGTAAAGACAAAACGTTACATTTGTCTCAAAGGTTTCAAATTATGCCTCTCAATTAGGGAAATGTGTTTGAAAAATAGTTCAAATGTAACCATGTTGACTGGAGACTTTTACCAAAAATGTCTCCAAAAATTAGATTCAATTGTAATTTAAGAGCGTGGAGCTCAGTTTGTTAGTTTTTTAACATTTTTTTTTTCCTAGTTCATTCAGAGTTCATTTTCAGCTGTGTGTCCATTTAAAACCTATGGATATTAACACAATGTCTTCAGTATATTTCAGCTGTTTTTTGTGGTGGTACTATAGCTTAATCTGATACTTTAGAACACGTGTCAAAGCTTTTGTTTTAAGTGACTGCTGCCTCATTAATGTCAATATATAGTCCGTGATCAAAACAGCAATTAATAAAAAGCCACGGTTAACATCATACATTATCACAAACATAATAGAAATTCCTTACAAATATTTCTAAATCAGCGCCACAAAATCTGTAATTTTGATTAAAAAGAACCACAAAAACAATTTGATCAGTGTGAAAAGATGTTTGATATTATTTAATTTTAAGAAACGTTTGCTGAATGCCGAAACAAACCGCTATTTATTGATATTCTAACAGTTGGATTGGTTTTATCAATACAGTCTAGAGCAACCGGCCCTCCAAGAGCATCCAGATTTTTGATATGGCCCAAAATGAAAATGAGTTTGACTCTCCTGCTTTATAGTATCTCATTAGGACGAGGGAAGAATCACTCCAGCAGCTGTTAACATCACACTGAAATGTATTTTCAGTCTTAGGAATTACTCCATGTAACCCCCATTGATTTGAATATTTGCATATATGACTGATTCGCTCCCTAATATACAGCAGATGACAGACGTTATTTGTGGATTATGGAGATTTGGGAATTTTTTCACCTTCTGTTGTTGCTTCTTAGGTGTAGAAAATGTTCTAAATAGGTTTATTACAGTAGATATAGGGACTTCAAAGATTTCCTCCTGAGTGGCACCGCTCTTGGGATTAGAGGTTTTCTTGCCTTTTTGTCACGTTCATGACTAAACATGCCAAACAAATCCAGTCAGTCGCTTAAATTCAGAATTACTCCCTAATTTGCACTTCAGCGATATCTCAGTAATTCAGAGCACCCTTTATTGTTGAGTGCAGCTCCTTTTAAGTGAGCTTAGGGTCAAATTCATTTTGTCGCAACACAGTGCTGAGAATTTAAGAGAAACGCCAAGTTCAAACCTCAAAAGTCAACAGATTTAAAAGTCCGAGCTGCTCGTCCTTCTGTTTCAGGGACAGTTCAAGTTCATCTGCAGACCTGATTGCTTTTGCAGATGAATTTGTCCTCGATTTTCATCTGTGTCTCTGGATGAATAGAAAGTATGTGCTGCAGGAGTGGACATGTAAATGAGCACAGCGATCCATTACTGTCTTCTGCTAAAGGGGGCCATTAAAGGGGGCGTGTCCGAGTGCTTGGACCGGCCAGTGAGGCTGGATTGATGGTCAAATAAAAAAAGGAGTGGACAGTATTGACAGCATTTCTTCTGAAGGACACGAGATAATGGCCAATCTGAAATGATGTCACTGTAGAAACGCCTGACATCGACCAACAGAACGTTGTGTGTAAAAATCAAACATGCTAAAACACTTAAAAGCTTTTTGTTTGGCTTTACCAATTTAAATGCCCGTCTTCTTCAGCAAACTGATCCTTTAGTGGATCATTTTGCTCTCAAAACTTTATAGGAAGGCTCATAAAAATGTTCATGTTGTGTTGTATATCTTCCCATCAAGCTGCTGTCAAATAAGGGAAACTAGTGCCATAAAAACCGTTTTTTTTTAAATTATATTTCATTTATTTTCTGAGAGCTGCATATTTTATCAACTGGTTCTTGCTTGAAATGGGATATATCATGCAATTTTTTATTTATTTTTTAGCCATTACATACATTTTGTTGTGTACCTTGAATCTCTAGGAGTGCAGAAAAGTTTAATTTAGTCTCTCCTGGTAAGTCGTGGATTTCTTTATTTTCCGTTTGGATCATATTTCTCAATGCATTTATATTTTTTTACGTTTTTTGAACAATTCATAACTCAATCCCACAGTGTCAAAACCTCTTCAAACTGGAAATGTACCCCAAAAGAAAGCAAGAAACATATTTAGGTAAAAAGAACTGCAACTGGCTGTTTTGTATATGTAACATGTAAAAAGTGAACCATAAGGATAGCTAATCATTTTGGATACTGTGAACATAAAAATACTCTGTTATTAAACTACAAACCTTTACGTTTAAAGATTATATGCAGTTATAGACTAAAAGAAAAGTCAACCTGATAATATACACATACGTTTTACACAAATGTAATTTACAAGATAAATGTTATGATGTTCGAACCAAACTTAAAACTTTGTGGATTTTAATCTGAGGAGTTGTTTTTTGTAAAACTGTTGAAGAAAGAATAAAAAAAATATATAACTACATTTGAAAAAAAATACATATATATAAATGAAGAATAAAATCTTGCTATAAGTTTGATGTGTTGAAAAAGAAACCCTTACAAAATATTTTATTTGCATTATTTTATCACAGTACCAGATTTATCATTTTATTGCTTTTATAAATTACTGCTGCTGACGTAAATGTGGTGAATATTTATGCAGTTACTTATGATACGTTATATATTTTCGTTTAACTGTCATTATTTTGTAGAAATTAGTTTTCATTTTTTATTATAGGGTTTTTTTTATTTATTTATTTTCAAAAAAGCCAAAATTTTGTTGATCACGATTGATTTAAAGATGTTAAAACAACCAAAGAAGTGAGTACTTTATATAGTGCTATATTTGGTTAAAGAAACTTCATTTTGCAAGCAAGGCAGACATGCTTGAAAGCAGAAATTGAATAATAAAGTAGAAGAAAAGACAACCGTCCATTGATGATGATGATGGAAGTCATGATTTTCCTTTGGTTTAGCGCTCTGCAAATGTGCCTGGTTTTAAATCGCTGCTATCAGAGAATTTGTTGACCTAAAATCAGAAAATATTAGAAGGAAAATCTGATCTAACGGCATGTTTTCCACTCCTGAGAACTACTCCTGGAATAGACGGAGCTAATGTAAAGGCAGAGGAGCAAAGTGGACAAAGTAGGATTGATAAAGAAAGGAAACCTTCAGGATCTTCATCTCTCCGCATCGGGAGCCCAGCAGGGAGCAATTAGTCACGCCTCTGAAGATCCACACTCCACCGCAGAACCCCAGTCTCCAACAATTTACTCTGCTCTCGCTCCGAGAGCCATTACTCTGCTGTGAAGTTGTAGCACGGTGACTCCACCTCTATTAATCAGCCTGGGAGCTGATCTGTGAGCTGCTCTCCTCTCACAGAGGAGCCGGCGCGCAACGCGCAGGAGCAGAAAGCCAGCGCAATAAGTTCAGCTGCAAAATGAGCCCAATCAGCTGTTGCCGTTGGTTACTTAGTTCGGTTTCAGACTAGGGGAGCCCTGGAGATCAATTTGGATTTCCCTGAGAACGTACTTCGGCTTTACGGGATCGTTGATGCGTGCAAATGTTTTAAACCTTCAGCAAAAAAGTATCAGATGACTGTCTAATGTCGCAGTGAGGTGAAATAAAACGGTAACGTCGCACGAAAAGTTTCCACCTCTTCATTACTCTCTAAAAGATTAAAACAAAAACTATTCTTTCTACTAGTCCAGCAAATAGTTGGTTCAAAAAGTAGCGTCAGATATTTGGTGTAAAAATGTGTGGCTTAGTGGTAGGAAAACGGAAAAAACCTACTGATTTTTAATTAGGTAATTTGGTTTTCTGTTTGCTTCAGAAGACCAAATCCACAGAATTTCTCATCTTGGGACCAAATCGCTGCTTTTTAAATTTTTTATTGCAGAAACAAGTGGTGCTATGATCCATCTCTTTATCCAGAATATCACTACTATTTCTACTACAAGTAGCCTCAGATGACTGTTCCTGGAAAAAACTGTTTAAAAATGCCTACAGATTTACATTTAAAAACATATACTCCAAACTTTGCTTGTTTTATAATAGTAAAATCTTAAAACATTAACGTATATATTGAACTGTTGAAATGCTAAACCACAATTTGCATGAGAATTTTCTCTTTTGTTTTTTAGTTAGAAATCTAAGTTGTATATTCTGATTGGTTTGATGTTACGTTTGTATGTCTGTTGATTTCTTTTTTGGTGATGTTTCCATCGTCATCATCCTTGTCTAAATGTCCATTGTCCCTCATATACAGCTTGCAGCCTCCTGATGTAACTTCAGAGTTCTGCTTGTTCTTTTTTGACCTTCCTGTTTTTACACAAAAAGAGTCCAAACTTCTGCTCACAAGTATTTTATTAAATTTTCTCTTCCCATATGCCACAACCGACATCCAGATGGTGTCGTCTGTTTTCTTGACGTTGAAAGCTTGTCAAACTATGCCGGTCTTGTTAAAGTAAACATGCAGCATTTATGGTTCTGCTCAGACGTTTACGTACACTGTAAACGTCTGAGCAGTGTAGTAATTTAATTAAGTAAAAGCTGTTAATGGAAATTATCAGAGAAATCATATGCTAAATATCTATCAACAAGCATTTTTTCCATTAAATTGTTCATCTTTTATGCGAAGTAGTCTGTCGTTTATCAGTACCCTTCTTTATCTTTGTGTTTTTAAACAGTTTAGATGTGCGCTTTGAACCTTTGTCCTGTTGGATCACCAAGTTGTGTCTAAGATTTAATAATCACATTAGTATAATCGTCATTTTGACCATTTTAATAAACCATCAAAAATTTCTGAAAATGCCTGAGATTTAGAGTGACTTTTATTTTGCAAGTAAACTTTAAGTGGATTTACTGTAAATGTTTTCTTTATATTTTCAATGATTTTTGAAGTCAGATGTAATCATTGCATCCCTGACCAGTATGCAGACAGTTTAAGAGTTACTGGTGGGTGGATTCCCCTCAGGCTGCTCTCCGTTCCTCCCTGAATCTGTCTCTTAATCATCATCATCATCCTTTTTCCTGATGATGTTTCTTAGCCAGAGTTGTCTGTTCTGCTCCAGTCTGCGCTGAATCCTGTAATTATGTGTGTGACCCCCTCTCTGTGTCTCCAGAGGGGGCAGGACTGATGGCTCTCTCATGGCTTCCTGCTGGAGTAATTAAAGGTGAACGCTGCAGGCGACCCAAACAGGCTCCGGTGTTAGTCTGATTTAAATATCACATCAAATGTATCGTCGTTCATTGTAACCTGGTTTATTTGGGGCCGTAGTGTCTCAGAAAAGTGGACTTTAATGTTTTGCCTTTTTAATAGCTGGTCTTAATGTTGTTTAATGTACTAAGTTTAAAGTTATTCTGCATCAGGGGTGTCCAAAGTGCAACAGGTGGTTGATGCAGATAAATAAAACTAATACTAACAAATAAACATTTTATGTAATGGCATGTATATTAAGTACAACATGAAGTATTTTGTTTTCTCTTTAATTTCATAGTTAATAGAACAACATCAATCAACTAAGATCTACTTAGAAACAGACTTTAGAAAACTCAAGTCTGCTTTTGCATAATTTATTAAACCAGAAAGTTTTTTAAAGAGCTTATTGCTGAGAATAAACTGAATATTTTTTGTTTTAAAAACTCTTAATGTTTTGGATCTGCAATGATTCAAACTTCACTTTCCAACAAAAAAATATCTTTTGTATTTGTTTAATTGAATAAGCAGTGAAAAAAATTACATTTATTTGGCGTTTTGCATAACTAAGAATTAAACGTAGCAAAAAAGAAATTTCATTACTTTGTAATATATTGGACCTGTTTTGTGTGAAAAGTGTTACTTTGAGGTAGTTCTGATTAGGCTTTAAGTGTATATAAATTCATGTTTTAATCTTTGAGCCTCAAGGGAAAAGTGTTATTATGTCATTTTAACCAAAAACCTAAATGGATTTACAGCTTGGTGATCTGGTATAGAACTTATAATTAGGATTGATTGATTGATTGATTAACCTTTAACAGTAACTCATAAGTTCATGCAGCAGAAACGTTTCTTCTTTTCTTTCCCAGATTATTCGTGCTCATGCAGAGTGAATAGATGTTAATATTAATTATGCTAATCAGAGTTGGATTTAGGTCTGGACTTTAACTAGACCATTTTAACCGATTGACAGACTTTGTTATAAGTGTGTCAGATTTGTGATGGACTTTGATTAAAGTCCACCAAAAATGGGTTTTTAGCTACAAACCAGTGGCTTCGTTTTCACCAGGTGCGTAAGGGGAGGATCTGCCTCACCTGTCTGCTGTGCTGCTTGGTCTTCATGATGCCGTTTGTTCATTTTCCATAACAAACCTCTGAGGCTTTCGCAGAACAGCTGGATTTATTCTGAGATTAAAATACACACAGCTAGACTCTTCACTGATTCTATCTTCTGAATGCAATTAGTTTCTAAATTTGATTTACCATGACCTCCTGGTGACGGAGTTACACCAGAAATCCATGACTGCCTCCTGACAAGTTCCTCAGCACAACTATGAGATGTTTATTGTGTCGGTTGTAGTAATGAAATACAAGATGTTAACTCTGAAGCATATCCTTGTTCTACAGGAATCGGCTTTTAACCAGCACTTGATAATTTAATTAAGTAAAAGCTGTTAAAGTGAAATAAAAATATTATTTAAATGTACATTTAGGAAATCAGCTAAAAATAATTTTGTAGAGACAGTTTAGCTTGTACAATTTAATAAAAATATGGGTTACTTTCTAAACCTTTAGGGCCTAAATTAACCCTTTTTAGATGGACAAGCTATTTTTTGAATATATCAAATCTGTTTTTGTTGAAGTAGATTTGTGATTGACTGATCATGGAGCGAAGAAGTCGTCTCTCAGAGCAAATTAAACGGGAACTCTTTAATTTATCTGGTTGCCAGGCAGAAACAGTTGCAGGGTTCTGTAAAGATTCGTCCGGCTGCCCAAAAACCAAAACAACAGCTGGTGTTTGTTTTATTTTGGAAATGTTTAGGCATAAATAAAGCTGTTTTGGTTTTATTTTGCCAGATAACTCTGTTATGAGGATCAAATGGTCAGTTGCAGTGACTGTAACTTTTTTTTATTTGTTTTTGTTTTTACAGGGAAGCAACGTGGTGGAGGACCAAGACCTGCTGGAAATAGGGATCCTGAACTCTGCCCACAGACAGCGCCTCCTGCAGGCCATTCGGCTGCTGCCCAGGGTCAGTTCAACTCATATTTAACACAAAATGTCAGGAAAGCATCATGATCCATCCTGAAAGCTCATTTTCATTTTCACGTTTCTTGTTTCCATTCCTTGGTGGTATTCTTTTATCTGTTCTTCAACCTGACCCACCAAGCTGTATCTCCAGTACCTGGAGGTCCAAACTATGAACTTACAGGATGTGCTGCTAATATTTTACTACCTGATATCACAGCACATGTTCAGATCAGTAGAAGGAGAGACGGTGGACACGGTGTTATTCATGATCTTTGCATTAAAGCTGAAATTTCTGGAAAAAATAATGTACTTGGATTTATCTTTTGCTGCATCAACAACCTACACAAATGCACGTTAATACAAAAATCCAAAAATATGGATTTTACAGCTTTTTTTGGCTTTTGGGAACCTTTAGATAAAGATTTGAGGTTCTGAAACTGGTTCTCTTTCTGTCACGATGATCCGTTTCTGTTAGGCAGTGGTTCTTCACTGGTCTGTTTACTGGACCCACAATCACTGCTTAGTGATGAGCTGCAACTCAATATCTTGTTAATACCAGATGATATATATTCAATACATACCTGTAGTCATTTTAGAAGCATTTAGTGGTTGGATTTGTGTTTTGCTGCTAAAATAAATTGCGATTGCAAAATGAATTTAGGCAGTAAGAAGTTAATGAAGGTAAAACAAATATTCCCTTTACTCACACTAAGCTGCTTATTAATTCAGACCCAGAAACTTTAGAAACGTCAGCCTTTTTATGATTGTTTCAAAAGTTTTATTCACAATCATGAGATAAAGAAATCCAACCACTGAGCATGAATTAAAAAAGACTCAGAAAATGTAGCTTTAGCTTAACAGCAGCTCACTATTCAGGCATTACTTATAAGACTGACAGAACAGTCAATAACAACCAGCTCCAGCAGACTTAGATTGTCTTTTTAAGCAAAAGCTAATAAACTGAGTCTGGAATTGAATGAAATGTTGTTGCTGTAGGCCAAAAATAATGTCGTTACGGCAATAAATGAGCACAGTCACATGCAAAGAAGGAAAAAGGAGTTGAAGGAGTCTGAAGTGAGAGATAAACTAAGATCTCCAGTCAGCATTTTCTCTCCTCTCACTCACGCTAAACTTTTCCAAACAGCACCGAAGATGAAACCTTTTAACTGGGAGACGTGCAGTCGCACACATCCTGAACGCGACGTGGAGGTTGTGGGAAGCTTGTTTGAAGCAAAAACAAACTCTGGGGCTGTTTGGGCTGTCAAAATAAAGGTGAATGAATTATTAATTATCCGTTCCACTCCAAGTTTTCCTTCTGCACGGTAACCCCCTGCTGTTACTGTCACATTCAGACCTGTATCAAAAGTGAACCTTGTTTACTTGGTTTTACTATAAAAATATAGTCGCATTCACAGAGACTTCATGCGTTTACCTGGTGGCTGTTTGGACGTTTGTAGCACAAAGCAGAAAAGGATTAATTTAAAAAAAAATATTCTGCACAGAATAAATATGTAAACATTAGGAATTATTATTCTTAAACAGCAGAATTTCCTTTTTCATTAAATCTAAGGTAAAATGAACAGAATAACGTGTGTAGTCACAATTCAATTATCTTTGCTTTTATTTTATTGCAGATGTTCATGTACAGTTTGTCAGCTTTTATGTAATGGCTTGATGGCAGTTTTATTCTTCTTTTATTTAATTTTTTACTAAAAGTGACTGAAGAAACTCTGCAGGCTCCTGTCATAAATTTGCGGTACTGAGGGAAAACAAAAGCTTGAAGTGTGTTTTCATCAGAATATTTTAAATTGAGCGTATTGGCATTTGTATTCAGCTGCTAAATACAAACAATGATGCTGAAATTCACCCATCACCTAAAACTATCTTATAAAATCTTTGGTTGTTTTCCTCCCTAAATTGTGATTTGTGTTCAGGTGAGACCGGTGGGCTACGACGGCAACAACCCCACCTCAGTGGCCGAGTGGCTGGAGTCTCTGGAGCTCGGCGACTATACAAAGTCTTTCCTCGTCAACGGCTACACGTCCATGGAGCTGGTCAAAAAGATCTGGGAGATTGAGCTCATCAATGTAAGTGTCACAGCTAACTCAGCAGTGCTGAAAATGTCTCCCACATATTGGGCTTTTATAGAAAAATGGAATAAGAACAGTAGTTAATCTGCACTCATGGTTCTGCTGCGTCAACGAAAGTCAGCCCAAAGCTGTAAATGATCCAAAATAAAGCAAAGGCGCTCAGTCTTTTAGTGATATAAAAGCTGCAAACCTCAGCTTTAAGGGGGATAAAGATTTACAGTTACTATCAGAAGCTTGCATGCACTCAACATGGGCCTCAGTCTGTATATGAACAGGTGGAATCATAATAATACAACATATAACTGTAATGTAATGGAAACAAATGGATTTATTATGGATTTCTCTACTTCAGAGATGAAGCTGTGCACAGAGACCTAAATGTGACTTAAGGAGTTGTTAATCACTGACTCCATGTTGCAAACTTTAACAAACCTTTAGCATCATTCCAGTTGGATATTCTATTGGTCTTCTTATCAGAAACTGTAGTGCTGACTGGTTTTCTGACACAAACCTGGTTTTTCAGCGTCGTGGACAAAAGTTTAACAGTTTTGAGGTCGGTGCCTTTAGAAAGGCTTAGTGTCAGTGGAGCAGGAAATAATCTATAGGAATGACCTCAGTGGTCAAAGGGGTCAAAAAGGGGAAATAAATCGAAGTAGAACAACTTAATAAGGTGTTTTAATATACCCAGAATGTAGAGCAAAGCTGTCCTGTTGAACTGCAGCCACCTGGAGGAACTTGTAGGTACAGTGGATCTTTGTGCCTCCAAATTATTCGCACCAAGAGGACTGTAGATGTTAGTTTCTGCGGTAGAGCTAAAACGGTTCCCACTGTGCGTATCAATGCACATGGAGGCATATTTGGTGTTTGAACTATTAAAATTAAAGCATTTCTTAAGAAGAAGTTGACGATTTCAGTGGCTGCGGTCGCTAAAACCCGTGAACATACTGAAGTACCGCTTCGTCATTGTTCCACTCTCCGCAGAGAAACGGCCCATTAACATAATGCTGCCGGCGCCATGTTTAGTAGTTGATTTTTAAGCTTCATTATGACGAACTTTCTCTCACCTGATGAGAAAACTCGACTTGTCAGTGTGGGAAGTTGCACATTTTTACTACAATGCTGTGCAGGAGGACCAAATGCAGAGGCATTCAGCTTGTCTCATGCAAAATGTGAACTCCTGAATCCTGACATATAAAATATAAATCCATCAACAATTATTTCTGTTTATTTTGCTAGAGCCAAAATTGCATTATACTTTTGTGCAGCAAAGTTTTATCATTTACTATTTTCTCTCATTAAACACTGATCTTCTTTAACATCAAGTGCTTTTGTTCACTTCAGATATTTATCAGTCTTTTCCATAAAAGTTTAGTTAAAGTCTGAGTTAAAGGGTGAATTTGTGTCCTGTTGTTAATAAACTGTCCGTCAGTATCAGTCCCTGTTGGTGTTTTTTAACCTGAGCTGATGTGAAGATTACCTGAACCCCCCTTTTCTCATTACTGTGCTGTGTGTGCTGACGATGCAGACGGAGTGTGTGCGCTGTTGCTGTTCTGGTTCTGTGGCGTTTTGCTGCTGCATCGTTAACCTCGCTCCTCTTGTGAACGTTAGCGCGCCTGCTGATAGCGACGCTTGTTGCCTGAGTTCTGATGATGCAGTCGGCGTTTGTTATTCAGTTTCGACGACGCAAAATCTCCGCTGGAGCTGTGATTCACTTGATCCCGTCTGACTGACGGGGGCTTTTGATGCCGACGGTTTAACCAAGTCATGCTCGATTGCAGGAGGCCGCCTGTTCGGCTGATTTGACTGGGACAGATGGAAAGCAGAGAGAAGTGGTGTTTTTTCTCCTTCCCAGCAGTGGATAAAGTGATGAGTGATTGGCTGGAGGAGGTAGAGAGGGAGTTATGTAAGCATGTGGGATGCAAGATGTTTCATCAAACTGGGGATACCGCCCACTCACTGCGCTGCTGCTGCTGCTGCTGCTGCTGCTGTTTCTGCTCCGCTGAATGTGACATAGAAAATGTGTTAATACATCCTCATGTTTATGTAATAACAATCTCCTTCCTTAAACATGAAATCAGCTCCACATCGGACACACATGAGCTGTAAACTCTGTTTTATATGAATGTTGTAAAATAGGATTGCTTCCGTTCTGGTTGGTGTTCTGCAGCTAGGGGGCGCACAAGTGCGCAGCAGGGAGTAAAGAAAAGTCTGAATCTGCAGTTTTGAAATCGATTTTAGGCGAAAATGTTTTCACAATGAAGAGAAAGTTTTGTGTTGCAGCACTGAATGAAATCAGATCATTTAAACTAACTTCTTTGTCATCATCTTCCCAAAATAATAGCCTTAGACTTTTTTTCTTTTTTTTTTTTTCTTGACCTACATTACGTGTAGGGGGGAAAAACGTAAGATATGATTTTCAGAAGGTGATCATATTCAGTGTTGCATCACCTTAATATCTTATAATAATATGGTTTTTATATTAGATAAACAATTTTGACATATTTGTCATGTGAAACTGACAGAGTTTCTGAGTTTTCAGCCCTTATTTAGTGCATTATGGACAAATGGATGAATAAATGGATGGACACTTAAATGGTTAGATGAACAGACAGGGAGATGCACCACTTTTAAGCCAAGCGTGGGGATGAAAATAAATTATCTCGCCGTTTCCCAGACCCAAAGACCTTGAAAATACCAAAATGAAATTCTAGACTTTTCCAGAGGAACCCTGTAGATGGTTTTATATTGCGTGTAAAGGTCTGTGGGATTAATGTGAGAAATGTTCTTGATTAAAAAGATGCATTTAGTTTTCTAGAATGTGTGATAAACATAAGGTACTAATTTAGGATGCTCCTTTTGTATTTTGCGTCGTTTCTTGATTTGACTTATAAAGATCAACACAAATCTGGCTCATTTGAATAACATGTCGTCTCGTCTTTCCCATTTTAGACTAAAGAAATGTCGTCTGCTTTATTCCCCAGAAAACAGAAAGTCAATGATTAGTCTGATAATCTTGAAAGAAATGTTCAGTTTCAAGAATTAGAGAATAATCCAGAATTAAACGTGGATGGTAGGACACTGTAAACAGGAAATTTTCCTTCAGAAAGAGACTCCGGCTTTGTTTGCAGCCCACTCTTTAATCTATCCTTGTGTAAGTGGACTCATCACTGCATTAAAAATAGTCTGTCTCCAGGCTACCACACAGTTCACACAGAGAAGATAAAGCTTCTAGTTCTTATGGCAATTTAAGGAATTCTTACTTTACTAAAAGTTTGTTGCATAATTTTAAGCTAAATGTTACAAAAAAATCAAAAAATGCACACCCATATGTACTGCATATGCAGTTCTTTTAGGCTCTATCTATCTAGGCTCTGCATTGTGTAGAGTATAGCTCTGGAGGAGCCTCTGGGGCCGTGGGGAGGTCACCGCTCTACCTGAAGGAGATGCTGCAGAGAGATGTTGGCAGGACACAAGATGAGATAAAAAATAAACTCAATTGAGAAATTGTTTCCAGGAACATACACACACAAAAAAAGAGAATAAATCCTAAAAAAAGGAGAATTTATCTCCTGGTTTTCTGTAATTGCCAGGGGCAACAGATGCTGCTGCGTGCACAGAGACAAGAGAGGACGCTGTTGATGGAGCTGGAACACAGCTCAGTGTGTGTCCTGGTGACTGGGCACATATGTGCCGCCCTGCAGTTTGGGGGATTAGTTTAAAATGCTGCCTGATCCCACACACACTCAGACAACACACTGCAGGGGAGACGGTGCACACACACCTCTCACCTTTTAGATTACCAGTCATCTGCAGGCTGACCTCACAGCCGACGCTGCCAGAAGGATTACTGTTGGAACCTTAATGCCTCCACTGATTGTTGAAATTTATTTAAAACAAAAAAAAAAGTGAGAAAAGTTTTTGATTTTGTGATTTTTTTTTTTTATTCTCTTTTTGGAGGCTTAATTTTAGGATGTTTTGTATTCACTGTGCATAAGTATGGGAGGACTTTCCTCTAAATGCGTGCAGACATAATACTTCATTTAACAGGCAGAGTGAGCCCAGGGATGCTGCTGTTCAGTGGAGCTATTTTAGGAGCAGTTCTGTCTTTGTGTCTTGTTTCAGAATTGGGGCATGCAAACGCAGGTTTGCTCACATTTAGCACCAAAAAATACATAAATTTGGCATTAGAGCACGAGAAAAATGTGTCTGCAAAGAGATCCCTTGAATCACTCTTTTACATGGTCAGATAATGTAATCAAAAGCTATTAATGTAATATTAATTTACATGTTAGATTAGAAATTATCTGTAAATGAGTTATATGTGCTTAATATAAACTATTGTTTTGTCTGTTTATTTGCATATGAAATCTAATTTAATATCAAAAGACAAGAACATAACTGTCTGAACATTTAAGTCCAGTAATTTTTTTTTCACAACCAAATAATAAGACAACAGTAGCAATATGTCGAGTTTGATTCATGTCAGAAAATAGTACAAGAGCGAGAGGGTAGCTTTATTATAAAAAGTCCCTTACATTCATAGGTGAATTTATTATAAAAAAGAAGAAATTGAGTGAATCTGTAATGAAAACTCACTGAAAATAACATTTATTATTAAGTTTCTATTAATAATACATAAAGAATTAGAACTGAATTTGTTGCTTAGATTTGGATTTTGTGTCCTTTGTTTAGATTTAGTGAATTATACCCTACTGGCTCAGAAAATATCATTTCAGATATGAACCAGAATGATTTATGAGCTGCGCAGCTTGAAAGCACAGCAGCTATCATATTCATTAAACCGAAAAATATGACATATTTGGTAATGAAAACTTTTTTTTTCTAGCTTAGATATTAAAAAAAGGATTTTTTTTTTTCTGTTTGTAGGTGGTTTGAGTTTTTATTCTTTAAACTAATTTAATCCTATTTTACATATAAATAATTGAAACAAAACACAACTGTGAACAAATCTGATTGGTTGTCTTGAGAATGATTTACTCTTTTTTGTTTTGTTTTCTACATCTTTTGATGTAAGCCTGTAAAATCTCAAATTTCCTCTAAGTAAGTCCCAAATATATTTCCATTTATTAGAATAGTATATAAAACTGAACATAGACTGATCTACAGATATCTTTTCTCTCTGGTGCTTTTGCATATTTATTATCCTGCAGTGCAGCAGGGCGCATGCACGTCGCGTAGGAAACCACACGATGGTGCTGCTGCCTCTCGCTTTCAGCCCAGACTTAGTCTGGAGGTGAGAAAGCAGAAAACGGCTCCATCAGGGATCCAAATTGCTCTCATTTAAAGGAGGTCCTCTGAGAAGCAGAAGCGAGGCAATTACAAATGGATTTCATTTCGGAAAGATGCTTTCACGGTGAAGTGCAGATAGTCTGAGGCCCTGGAGGAGCCGTTCCCCTAATGTTTTCCAGACGACTGCATCCTGGTATCAGAGCAGAAGTCTTCAACTGTCTGCTGTGTGTGTAGCTTTAAAACACGGCTTCTCTATGGACTGATTTATCTTATAAGTCTTTCTTGTGCTTAACCAACATTATCAGTCATTTTACGGCTTTGTGAAATATGTCTTATTTAGGTAATACTTTGTTCCAAACACTTTTGGAGTAAAGTATTCACTCAACTTCCTGCTTTGTTGATTTTGAGTTACGAGATCACAGGTCATGTTATTTGGTTCTTATTAGCCTGAAAAAGCAAATTTGTGTAGATTTCCTTATAAAAGGTTTAGAGTTGCTCTACTTTCTATTGATCCACATTAATAATTCCAGAAAGTGTAAAAAGCCTTTCAGCCAGCAGATTGGCAGTGCACAGCAACATGTGGGAGAATACTTTTTTTTTTTTTTTTTTTTTTTTTTGCTGTTTTGGTAAAAGGATTTTAAATGTTGCAAACGCTGACCGATTTCTCTTGCAGTTTTCAAACAAGACACGGATTCATTAGTCAAATTTTATAGTTCAGCACACTGAATAACTCATCAGAGGAGAATATTATCGGTATGCTTTTTTTTTTTCATTTGCCGTTTTTGGTAAAGTGCGTAAGCAGAGATTTTCCTCCTTCATGCCGTCCTCTAGCTTGTGAAGGCTTGTGAGTGTGTTCGAACTTGTACCTGCATTCCCGTCTTTCAGTAAACCGATTTAACGTCAGGAAGTGAAAGAAAATACTTCAATGCGTCTGGGGAAAAAAAAAAAAAAAGAGTCTGAGCATCAAATCCTCGGTTTGTTTTCTGTATGAGTTATCCTAATCAAAACTGAAAATCAGAGTTCAAGGTTTCTTTCTAACATAGTTCGTACTTGGTTGCCATGACAGCTACTAGTTACCATAGAGACGGTGCAGTTGGTATAAGTAATCTAAAACCTGTTTGTGTGTACGTGCATAGGGTTGTGTTTTCTTGACAAGATTCCAGATCCTCTGTATGTGAGATTTCTTTGCTTATCGCCTTCTCTGTCGCCTCTCCAAATGGACAGATTGTCTCACATCCCATCACCAGATGGTTGAACACCGCAGGATCATATACCTCATATCTCCCACACCTACATGCATCCAGAACTTTCTGCTAGTTCAGCTCAGTGCGCCCACATCTCCCCCCAACAATGACGATCATCTGTCCGTGTGTTCAAACTTGCAGTGATGCTGCGAGTCAGCAGAGGAGCCAGATGTAGATTGCGTTGACCTTTATGTGGGAAGATTCGCCTCAGGACTGGAGTTAGTTTTCCTGTGGTGTCGCTCTCTGAATGGTGGATCATGTGGGAGGTACCAGGAGAGAACGTGTGTGACCCCATAGGGGAACTTTTAACCAGTGTTTCTCTCTAGAGGTGGGCTGTGTGGTCATTCTGACTCCAGTTGCAGGAATCGAGTAAACACTCTGCACAAAACCTCCTCCTATTTCACGGCAAGGAAATTGGTGCAAAAATGCAGAATTACAGCCTCTTATCCACATTTTGCAGCAGTTTAAGATGAGGAAAAACAATGAATATCGAAAAGTCAGCTGTTTGACGTGTCCAAGTAGAGTTTTTGGGTGATTCTGCCCAGAAAGCTTACCTTTCTACGTGTCGTCAACAGGCCGTGATTGTTGACCAAACAGCTTATTGATTAAGTCAATTACGCCAAATTAAAAGCAAGCCACAGTGTTTTTGCAACGGCAAAAGGCTGCAGACTCTAAATTATGTGAAGCAGTGAGTCTCCATGGACTCTCCCAGTTCCTGAAGGAACAACAATCAATTCGGTGACTTTTAAATGTAGTTAGTTTGGTTCAGTTTAGAGAAAAGTGAGCAACTCCTGTCCTCAAGGGCCAATGACACGCAAAACTCCTTTATCCTGTCTACTAGTTCTGTAAAAGGATTTCAAATCCAATATGGCCGCCTTGCCTTTAAAATGTGTTGAAAATTGCATGAATAAACAGTTTACTATTCATGAGTCAGCATCCTATTGACACATGATCCTTCAGTGTTTGCATCAATAAAATGCAGACGGGATGTTCATGATGTTTAAAACTTATAACTGGTGTAAGTGTACTTTTAGATGAAGTGCACTAACTTCTCATGTTTGAACAGTAATCCTACTTCATAAATCTCTGCAGACGGTTTGTCATTTACAAAGGTTTTTAAAGACTAGCTTGATGCCTTGTGCAAATTTCGATCAATAAACGTAACATGTAAGATTGTCTATGAACTGCAGGGTTTTTGTTTTTATCAGTTAAAGTTTTGTCAGGTAAAATAGAAACGGAGTCATGTTCTATGTTTGGTTCAGTCTACTTGATTACTTAAGTGGACCACTGAAAAGCCAGAAATAGCTGGGCTGACGTCAAGCTTGGTGGGTTGACTTCCATCTGATCCGACTCGGTTAACAAATACCCTTTACATATAAAGTTTACTCAGGCTTTGAATAAAGCATCACATTTCTACTGGTGTTTGCCTGATTCTGCAAATGTCAGGCTAAATAGATCTAGTACCCAGATAACCCAACCTTTAGCGATAGAACTAGAAATCACATCATCATTAATAAAACTGTTCCTCTGATGTACGTAATAAAAGAACGCTGATGATCAGATAAAAAGTATTTTTAGCATTCTGAGCCATTTCCTGTCCATTGCCCCGACATGTCAGTAACTCAACCAAATAATCAAACCTTAATGAAGTGTCAGTAGAGAACACAATGCAGCTCATTGTTTTAGTTGGAGAAAACATCATCTGTCATGATCGCGTTGCAAAATAGTTTGGAAATCAGCCTCAAAATCTCCGATTGGAGCAGATCTACTGTAATTATGTTCTTTGCCTGTTAAATTTGCGACATTTCAAACTAAAAGCTGATTTTTTTTTTGGATTTTGTTGAGCATGACCTGAGCATACAGTTTGGTTAAGTTATCCTGGAGAGTTGATATAATAATTTCAATAAGTTAGAATCCAATTAAAAGGAAAGGTTGGCCAGAGATTGTATATTCAGTAAAAAATCTTTAACAGATTGTTTCAGTTTTTTATCACAGTTGTCAACTGAATGTTAATATTAAACATAGATAAGCTTTGTAAAGACAAGTTGCCGTTTTCAAATTCTGTTTTTACTGTTTTAAAAGTAGAAAAACCTATTTAAACAAACTTTGTTCTGTGGGAAAAAATGTATTTATCCACTTGTTGATCCATAAATTAGCGGCAATTAACATGTAGAATCAGGAAACCACTGAAAAAGAACCTGAGTGACAACATGCAGTAGGAAAAACAGACGAGCAATACTTTGTAATGACCACCAGTTTCTAAGCTCATGACCCAAAACACGTCAGTAAGTTCAGTTCTGAATTCTTTGGTTGGTTTGGATAGGTTTCTCTTCTTAATAAAAGAGGGAATCGTTTTAAGGAGGCATTTTATATTTTGTACGTGTTTCGTATTAAAGGTTTTATGATCTGACAAAATAAATCATCAAGGAGACGATTTCTTTTCTCCAGCTCCGTTACGCCCCAATGAGATTTTTTTTTCTTGAAAATCTTCATGATATGATAGCACCGCTGTTGGATTCTTTCAACTTGGGCAGCACACAAAACAGATGAGCTTCCACTCCTTGCGAGCACGAGCTTGTCTCAGTCAAAGCTCAGTGTCTCCATAGTGATGAGCTAGAGGAGGAGGAGGAGGGCGAACGTAAGCCTGGTAGAAACAGAGAGAGCGCGGGGAGAGGGATTGTGCGTGCAGCGGAGAGAGAAAGGCAGAGCTCAGGCAGAGACATGTAAGAGATGTAGCCCGGCTGCCGCAAGCTGAAGGAAGAGGAGGAGTTGTTGAGCTCTGGAGATCTGCAGAGAGGAGTGAGGGTGAGAGAAAGGGAGACAAAGCCGGCGGTGAGGAGGCGAGGAGTAAAGATAGGACAGCGTGGATAAGAGAGAGAAGAGAGAGGGGAAAATAAAGCACTTGTCCTGCACAGCAACAAAGCAGTGGTCAGGAGGAAATAAGACGAGGGGAGTGAGCTGCTGCTGCGTTTGGAAGGAGACGAGGTAAGCTGTTTGGGACAAGATGGGGAAAGAGAGATAACATGTAGCTGTGAAACCCAGATACAGTTGATCCAGATACTGCTTGCAGTTGTTTTATGTATCTTTAATCTCTTTCTCCATTAAGCTGAGATGATTACAGCACACTAAACTAGTCCAGGGCACTCAATCTCCACAGCTGACTGGGCTAATTTACTGTCTGTGCATGCAAGTGGTGGATTTGGACTTTAGTGCTCACTATGCAGGATTTGCATTAAAGTATCAAAGCACAGATGAGGCTTTGGTGATTCAACAATTCATTTTTTCACAAGTTTGAGCTCTTTGTCTCCTGCTGGTAAATTCCTGGTCTTGATTTTCTACATTTTAGTAAAAAATGTAGCTGAAGTGCGTCCTCTGTTATGCAATAGGCTCTCCTCATTGTGAGGAAGTCATGCTGTTTCGGTAATAATTCTTTTAGCTCTTAGTCATGCATATTTTAGAGCGGTGGGCCACATTTTGGCATCTGAAAGATGTAATGTTCACAGAATTATTTGAACATTAAAAAAACAAAAACAAATCTAGTTTATCTTCAAACCAGCTGCAGACAGCTGGTTTGAAGCAATCAGGTAGAATCTAATCCACCTTCTGTTCAATTATTTGTACTCTAATGGGCATAATAATTGGTCTGCGCTGTATTTTATCACCACCATGGTGGCTGAGGTAACAGACATTTTGTAAAAGAGATTTTTAATCGTTAAAGGGAAAAATCACAGCAAAAAGTTAAATGTATGGCTTAAAGGGAGAGATTTAGCTCAGACTCTGTTATAAAACCAACAATTACATGAAGAATTTCACTTATTTCCAGCCTGCATGAACTTGTTCTACAAAGTTACGAAAGTGAACAAAGTAACAGTCAGGTATGAGCATAAAGGGAAGGAAAATAGAGGGAAGGATGAGTGAGATCCCAGCAGCAGGAGGAAGGAAAGGAAAGCAAACTGTTTTTCTCTCATCCAGAGGTGAGATGAAACAGATAATCATCCAGATTTTTTACTTCGGATTCTGCTTGGTTAGTCGTACTCTCATCTCCTGTTCATCAGATCATTACTGTGTAATAGCAAAGCCCATAGAGACGTTTTTATTTATTATGAGTTGCAAGGCAACCAGATATTCTGAGTCTGATCTGTCGTCACTGGCAGCCTGCGTAAACCGCTCTGATCTGACCTCATTTAGACCCACTAAATTAGAAAAACTTTAAAAATATATATTTATTCTGCTCATATAAAGTGGCACACAATAATATTCATTACTTTTAGGCTGTTTCACATTTATAAATCACAAACTCCAATATATTTTATTATGAAAACAACACAAACTAGCTTAATAGCGCTGCGATTTTCATTTTCTGGGTTCCACGTATTAAGTTATGATTTGTGTATATCACACCATGTTAGAAAATGATTTTAAAAAAGCCTTATTTAAACAAAAATCATCAGTCTGTGATTCCAAAACAAGAAATGTTTCTCTTACAGTGTGTTCATCCTCATACCATGATGCTACCTCCCCTTTATTTTGCCTGATGTGAGAATCCAAGAGCAGAACTCTGTTAAAGTAAACAGCAGGTGTAACAGGTAGCTAATGCAAAGCTAATCCTATTAGCATCTGTCTTCACAGCGGCCAGTATGGCTGCTATAAGCATCCTGCTAACCTGATTACGTACCTTTAACCTTTCCCAGGATAAAATATTGCATGTGCAGTAAGTTTCACGCTTTGCTGGCTCTGACTGCAAGCAGCTGCTGCATGCTGCAGAACCAACACAATGTAAAAATCACCAACCTGGACGCTTCAACCTTAGACGGTAGAAAAACAACCTACAGTCTACAAACTGACATTAAAGCCTTCAATAAGAAAGTGTTTAGTTCTTCATGAGTGGCTTTCTGTTTTGTGGAAAGACCAAAAGGTGGCTGAACTTTGTTGCCGCCGCTTACTGTTAGTTTCCTACTTTTCCGAATACACATGCACAGCTCGGCGCCCGAGGAGAGCTTTTTGTGCTTCTCTGCAGCATGGAGATTGGTTCCAGTGTGAGGCTTTGAAGCATTTATTAACCCACGGAAATATCAGAGACCATTTCCTCCCATCTTACTGGGAATTCATGAGCTCCTCTGCGTACAGTAGAGTGTGTAAGCTTTGAGATATCTCATTTCAGTCAAGATCCTGCAGCATTTGGCTGTGTTTGCACACACACACACACGCACGCACACACACGTGATCTGTTCTCCAAGTCGTAGTTACAGTTCTCGTGCTATTAATGGAGGTATATCTGTCTCCATGTAGGCAGACTTATTAACAGCCAGCTTTCATTGGCTGCCTGTGAAACGACCCGTCCCATTGGTTCCTGCCGCACATAATTTTTTAACACATTTACTCGTAACTCCCCTCTGGTTGCTAAGAAACCAGTCGTCTCTACTTTCCCATAAGCCATCGCCACAAGAATGATGTGTGTGTTTGAACTGTAAACATGTATATTTAGTTAGTTTTCTTTGTGCGTGCCCCGTTAGCAGCAGCAGTGGTGGAAATATCAGGGCGAAGTGTGAACATCACTGTCATGAACTCAGCCGAGCCCAGCGCTGCTTGCCTTCAGGGGGTTAGATGTTGTGTCTTGGAGCTGCCGGTGTGCGCAGTAACTCGTGAGTCCAGACAAATCGATACTAATCATTCCAGCCGAAAGTTCAGAGGAACAATAAGAAAACGAACGAGCCGGAGGACGGCTGTGATTTAGTATTTAGGGTCAGGAAAATGTCAATGACTGGGGTGAAAAACAAGACGCAAGTCGTTTCTGTAAATGAAAATGTCTTTGCTAATGCACAAACTTGAGCCATCAAATTAGATCTGTGCTTTTATACAGAAAGAGGATCTTTAACATTTACTTTTATCCAGGTTGTAGAGAATTACATGGTGTTGAATCGCTACCATCTGAAATGATCAAACTCCAGTTTTCAAGAGCCAGAGTCAGTTTAGAGTTGCATGTTACATTGATTTAAGACACACTTTTACATGTTCGCCTTGTAAAATGAATAAGTTTCCACCTCGTTTTGCTACTGTTGATGAGAGGAGCGACCATATTGAAACGCAAAGTCTGCTTGTAAGTCGTGACTGGAAGCAGTTGGAATTTCTCCCAGTTTCCCCAGTGGAAAGTCCAACTCCATTTGATTTTTTGTCAACTAGGAAGTCTGAATTTCCCACTTCCAAGTACAACCGAAACACTGCAATACAGCAGACTTTCGATAGATGAATATTACGGCATTAGTTTCCTCAGTTTCTGTTTCTCAGTTTGAACAGTTTAATCCGGCTGAAACCTACTCTAAAAGCGATGCTGGCTGTTTTTCTTACAAGACAAGTCACCTTGGTGTATCTGAAGCCATGTAATCAGGTTCTAAGATTGCATTCAGACAGACCTGAGCTATTTACTGATCAATACTACCATTCAGTTGTCCTGTAATGCTTTCTGACCAAGGCAATTAAAGTAAGCTTAGGCCAGTGATTCTTTGATCTCCAGGAATCAATGGAGGAATCTTCAGAGGTTTGAACCCCAATTGCTCCATTAGCATCAGACGCTGCAGGTATTGTTGATGTTGCAGTGAACTAAACCTTGCAGTCTTGCAAAGAGAAGGTAAATCTAAAATCTAAGAAAGATGTGGCCAAGGGGGCCAGATTTCATGGGTGAATGATGCTGTGAAACCTCGTCTTTTTCCCAACATTTTAGATTATCTAGATAACAAAAAAGACGAGGCTTGAATTGAACCAGGCAAATGAGGTGTTTTGAGGTCAAGAGGGTCTGGACAGAAAGCGAAGGGAGGCGTAAGGAAAGAGAATATGAGGGTAATGAGACGGACAGTTTGGTGAGTCGGTGTAAATTAAAGAAACTGAGGGGGAAAGTGTTCACTTCCTCCTTCTCCCATCATTAAAATGGTGTGCTAGCTTGAGCACAAACAGCGGCTGGACTGTCGGTTCCCTCGGTGTTTCACGCTCCAGTAAACCCACCAGCTCCAGCGTCCCCTCCAGTAAGACGCACAGAAAAGGCTTTTGTCTCCAGCGTCCCGAGCCAGAGGTCACTGTGAATGCACCTCAATCTGACGCATTCTGTTCTCCTTTCAAAATAAAACATCGTTGCTCGGCTTCCAAAGAGGTGGACTTGTTCTTGTGATTTCCCTGTTTTACTGTCCTGAAAGAAGGTGTTAAAATGACCCACTTTATTCACAATCAGAGCAGAACAAATCCTCCTGCTCCTAAATCCTGATCGCCAACTTAAATGACTTGAAGGTTACTTCTCAGAGATTGAGGAAAAATTCAGCAGGGGAACGTGAAAGCGTGTGTTTGTTAACTGAATACACGGAGGCTAATCTGTTAATCTGGTACGTTCAATCTGGGGTAGCGGGGCCGCTAACAGGATTGGCGCCCTGATTGATGCAGAGACGACACACAGAAGATTTCAGCAGAACCGAGGAAGCAAACAGTGACCTGGATGACTTCATACTACGGCGATAACACCAGGAGCGCCGGTGGACTGAAGCAGCTCAGTTAACCACTGTTTCACATTTGTGTGTGCGGTCAGAGCCAAACGGTAAAAACAAGTCGTGACTTCTTCATCTCTGTATGTCTGTTAGACAAGGAGATCTTACTAAAACCTTCCAGGTTATTCAGTTTAGAGCATTAAAAATGTATTTGATTACATTTGAATGCTTTAATGTTCTGTCAGGACTGTGGTGGCTTAGTAAACTCAACATTCAGACCAAATTGCAGTGGACTTTTAGGCTGTTTTGGTATTTGTGGGGTTCAAATAGCTGAACTCTGCAAATATCTGAAACTTCCCTGTTACATCGTTCATACCTTCCTGATTTAATAGCAAAAACATCACATGTACCTTAATATGCATCAATATGGACAGTGAAAACCGTCTTAGCACGACTCCAGAAGCTAATATCTACAGTCTTATTCTCCGGTCTTGTGGGAAGAGCCAATTAAAGGCAAGGAAGATGAATGGCGCTCCATGATTGGCCGCTTTGCTGTGTGTCAAGTGATGTCAGCTCCCCAAGCTGCATTTTATTTTGAATATTTTAGATAAATCTGCAATATAATGTCTTATAACACGTGTCAAACTCAATGCTTGGTGGCCAAATCTGGCCCGCTGTAGCTTTTTATGTGGCCCTCGAGACTCCAGATCACATCAATAAGTCCCTATAGCTATTGACAAATCTGCAAATATAACACAAAGTCAACAGATCCCCACATTTTCTCTGATTTTATTGAACATTTTTCTCAAAGTCGTTAATATTGGGTGTAAGAGTCTACTGTCTTAGCCTTACTTGATGTCAAGTTACAGTCTGTGATCGATACAGCGAGGAATAAAAAATCATACAGGAATGCAAATATGAAAATTCCTTACAAATATTTCTAAATTAGCACTACAAAATCTGTGACTTTGATTACGTAAAAACACAAAAACAATCAAAATCCTGGAGGGAGAGCTATTTATTAATATTTTAGCACTTTAATTGGTTTTATCAATACATTCTGGCTCAACCGGCCCTTTAAGAACATTCAGATTTTTCATATGGCCCAAAATGAAACTGAGTTTGAAAGCCCTGTCATAGGGGGACTAAAAATAAACAAGCATTTCTTTTTACTTCACGGTTATAAGCTACGTTCTGCTGCTTCATCACATAAAATTAAGGTAAAAGGCATCAAAGTTTGTAGTTTTAATGTGACAAAACAGAGAAAACATCACAGGGTATGATTACTTCTGACAGCATCGTATTTACCTGCTTTGTTTTTTCATCCAGTTGTTGTTACGCCGCTGGAACTGAAGGTACAAGCGTCGCCTTATCAAGGTTATGTCTCCTGTTGATGCGAATGGAGTTTAGATTTAATGAATAGCTGTTCTGTTAGGATTATATGGCGGCACAAATGTCACACATGAGTATGCACAGACATCATTTAAATGGAAATGGGCTGATGTTGCAGTTCGGCAGCATCACAGAGGCTGGAGTGTGTGTTTTAATAATAGTTCATTCTCATCCATTGAAGAGCAACAATATAATTTTCTCCCCCTCACTTTTAACAGCTGTTTAGGCTGTTTCCATGTGAGCGAGAGCGCACACATTTCTCCTTTTATTTTTTTTTTCCTGGTTGTTTTTTTAAAGAGGGATGAGAGTGTGTGTGGGTGACTGCTGCAGCAACCATTGTTGCTATGGTGAGAATTGAACTCCAGGCTGAGGTTGAGGCTTCTGGTGTATCTGAAGTGGATGCTGTTGCATAAGGCAACAAGTAGCACACCAGTTCACACCGTGCAGGGCAATTACTGTGCCTTTTTTCTGGATATGTGTGTGTGTGAGTAATTATTAATCCGTGATGAAACAGAATTGTGAGAACTGAGTCATGCTGCAGCCACAGGAGGCACCGTAAAGGCTGGAGGTTTTATAGCCTGTTTTTATTGGCCATCGTCGTCTTGGTCGTTTTCTACGCGGCTACAAATTCACAAAACCCATTTCTGCGATGAAAGTCCAATTTTCAAAAGCTTCAGTTATAATTGGATGGATTTTTTGAAATAAAAAGAGAAAAGGGGAGGAACCTGAGCATCGGAGTCGAGCTCGACAAGCTTTGGATCAGAAACAACAGATGTGAAAAGTATTTTATGCATTTTAGTTTGACTGGAATTAAATATAGTAAAATATATGATTTTAGAAAATGTGTGTCCATGTTCTGTTAGAGAAACTTGTCAGTTTGATTGTGCTGATTGTTTAACAGATGTAGAATAATGATTTTTGCAAAGCAGCCTATTCTACCACACAGGCCTTCTTTTTTAATGCTTTTTGGAAGACCTCAAGCAGCAGTTATATAAACGCTTGCTGAATTTCCTCGCGATGCCAGGAGGTGCAGAAGGCGCCAGCGACATCCTTGCAGAGTCCCTGCTTGTTTCTGTAGAGGATTCGGTACCTGGCACCGGCAGCCTGCGCTGCAACCAGGAGCAGAATGAAGGACTCTGTGTTTGTGTCTGGTTAGTGAGCGCCTCAAGACGGGAATCTATAGACAATTACCAGCTTGTCACAATCTCATGTCGTTCGACTCGGATCTCTTCAGGGAACCAAGAGTCCTACGAGAACCTCAAAGTCAGGAAGTAGAAGAACAGATAAGCTGGTGTTTAAAATGAGCTGCTTGTCTTCATTAAATTGTTTTTGTCATTATAGAATGAAATTAAGTTTCTGTGATGGCAGGTGAGATGAAAATGTATTCTTTAAATTCATATCTCTCACAGCATGTTAATGGTCTCATTATTAGAAATACTTTTAATTCAACTCCTAATCAATGACTGTGTATGTTTTCCATTCATAAACAAACATTTCTTGTAGTAAGAACACCCAGAGACACGTTTCAGACAGTGAGGTATAGATTTATAAAATGCTTCAGTGTGATGTAATTTATAGAAATTGTTTGGTGTGGAAACGAGATGAAATAAAAAGCTGTAGAAAATTTAAAACCATCCAGGTTGAAGAAAAGCCCTGGTATTTTTATACTTCAATCTCTAAAATTGAAAATGCACCTATTGGTTCTCATGTTTTTCTGTTCCAACATGGAAATTATTCCTATAAAAGTGAAATAGTTTAAACTTGTTGCTTTTGAAAGTTAAGCCCTCTCAACTTGAGCTGCAAAATTGAGTTCTTCTCGAGTTGGAAAGAAATGTTGATTGCTAAAATCAGATTTTTGCCATTTCTTTCACAAAAAAGCTATGAACGGCTGAAATCGATCTGTCATTTAAGTTGCCTCTCTTTTCACTTTATCCTCCAATAATTGGATGATTAGTAATATTTGTAAAGCAGCAGAATTCATTTATGTTCATTTGGTGCCTTTACTGCTGCGTTTGGTGAAGCTTTCTCTGATTGAGACTGTGCAACTGTTAAAGATGCAGAAATGATCTAATTGTTAAATCTGAAAGCACTTTTATTCTTACTTCTTAAAAGATACATTTAACCTTTGTAAATTAAAACAAGTCATCAGTTTTCTGCATATTTGCAGCTTCAGCATCTCATTTCCAGAGTTGGGTGTTGAAATGCAAATCTACTAAAAGTTCCCGATCAGTTTCTCTCCAGCCCACATCTGTGGAAGTGTCTTTTTCAGCTCTGCTGCCTCTGTTTTCATTCAGGTGTTGAAGATCAACCTTATTGGGCACAGAAAGCGGATCCTGGCATCACTGGGGGACCGGCTGCACGACGACACGCCGCAGAAACCTCCCCGGGCCATTTCCTTACGGGTAAGAATGGTACAGCTGGAAACGCAGTGAACACGGTTCCTACACACACACACGCCCACACACACAGTGAGTCAGAGTCAGATTGCAGCTTTCACACTCCTTCGTTAGCCAGATGCTAAAGTATAAACACAAAGTCTGACTATAAACTTAAGGCTGAAAATCCTTTAAAATCTGAACCTGCGAACTGGGTGGACTTCATGACACATGAATGAATGGGTGGATGGATTAGTAGATAGATGGAGGGAGGGATAAACTGGAAAAAACAGATGGATTAATTAATGGAAAAATGGATAGATGGATTAGTGAATAAATATATTGACAGATGGATGGACAAGCAGAACGACAGATTAATAACGTAGATGGATTTACGGATGATGGACGGATAAATGAGAAGAAGTACAGATGGATGGATATTATGCAGATGGAATATCTGAATGCAGTTATTTGTATGGATAAAGGATTGGAAACACCTTTTAAATTAAACTATTTTCTTCATATATTTTCTTTCTCCATAGTGGAACCTCCCATCAGAACTCGTATCTTTCAATTAAAATAAGTATTAATGCACAAATTCTAAACTAACTAAAGAGTAAATATGACTCTGTTTGTCTAAATCTGTTGTGAAGATAAATCCTCCTGCTGGTGATGTCACCACCAAACAGTCCCTGAATGCCCAGCCTGTTCCTCTCCAGTCATAACAACACTGTATGTCACCATTAAGGCGCTCTTCCTTTTCATGCTATGTGTGTGTGTGACAGCAGAGGAAGTGATGAATGAATAAGTCCACCCAGTTTAACCCTTTTACACAGAGAACAGTGGAGCTAAAACACAAACTAGAAGAAATTTCTTATTATTTTTGCTGCTTTGGCAAAGTAGAAAAATATGTTGATGCGTTAAACATAAAAACTTGATCAGATATGAAGAAAAGGCCTCATTTGTGCTCAATAAACCTGATATTTCGGCCCTGCAGTGATTACAAATACATGTTTGCAGCTTATGATTGAAGGCAGATTATAATGTATGACTCTGTTAAGATGATTAGTGTAAGCTTCATCATCTTGTAGTGTGTAAGCAGCTCAGTAGAAGGAATGATAGAAAACCCATCAGATACAGTCACTACTCTGCATTAGTCTGTATTAATGTAGATGGAGTTTGGGTTTTAGATTTTTGCAGAAATGGACATGTAAGAAAAAACATCCATCGCCTATAACCTCTTAGGCTTTAATGATTATTCTTCCTCTTATTTTCCAATTTTCAAAGCAGCAGTTTATGAAGCTGAGTACTTTAGAAAGACTGTAAAACCTTATGCATCTATTACAGCAGAAGCAATGGGAAATCAAGTTATTAAATGATGGAGGTCGCCGCTCATGCTCGCTTCCTGTGTTGGGTTTTGTTCCAGGAGCCTGGAGGAAACCACACTCCTCCCCAGCTCAGTCCCTCGGTAGGCCAGGCAGCGTATACGGCGGGGGTCCCCGGCGGATCTCTGGACGTGCAGCACCTCATCATGCAGGCGGACGCGCGGCGCAGGCAGCGCAGCACCGAGAACTACTTTGACGACGTGCCGCGATCCAAGCTGGAGCGACAGATGGCTCAAGTCAGCATGGTGAGGATGGAAGGATGAATGGAGGGACTGGGTAGGAAATCTGACCATTAATGGTTCACATGTTTACTGGAGAAAATTAATCTTTTTATAGATTACAATTAGTCTAATAATTTGTGCCTCTGTTCCTTGTAAATACGAAATTATTTTATTAATATTTTATTCCAACTTGTCTCTTTTAGCTTTCTTGTTGTTAATTGTTTGGATTGTTTCAGATCTGAAGAGGAGTTAAAGCGTAAGACCGCATCACAAAGGTTTTATATAATGCAGCAACATAAAAACAATCATTAAAGTCTTTTAGTCATTAAACAAAAGATGTCAACAAGCTGAAGAAAAGTCTCACTGAAATAAATTAAATGCATCTTCAGTCTCTTTCTGATTATACAGACATGCATTTTTATGTAAATAGCAGCAGTATGAAGGGCCATGATGACATTTAGGGGTTTTTAAAACTTCTTTTATCATCTTGCTGGCTGCTTTCAGGATAAACTTTCTTTTACAGACAGACCTGGTTGTGTTGTTTTGAATTTTCTCCACCTGTAGACGATTGGTGATGCAGTGAAATGGTTAATTTCACATATTTCCAGTTTTTAAAGCTCTTACCAGACCCATAAGCTGCTACAGTCACCATTCTGTGGCTCTTTGAATCTAAAAGGTGCACACATCCTTAGAAATGTTGGTAAAGAACTTGTTTATCATTCAAGTCTATTATTTTAGACAGTAGATGGACATCAAAATAAGGATGTTGTCATTTAATATGTCCATTATTTTTCTTATTTAAGGCTCTTTCTTCAGAATATGTTGATTTATATTCCCTCAATTTCTCATTTTTGTGGAAATTTGTATTAAAAACTTCCAAATATGTTAGGAAAGCACACAGGCTTTTACAGAGTAGGATATTTTTTTTTCCTTTTGGTTGTATGTGGAGATATTTGTCACCAAATTAATATATCTTTTGTTTTTCTCAACAACTTTTAACTGCATCCAAGCTAGAAACTCAGACCTTTTGACTTTTAATCAGTGCAGTGCAGTAATTCAGACACACACATCGACCACGGCAGCTGTGTTTTGATTTCCAATGATTGGGGTCTTTTGGTGAATCACGGCGCTCATCAGTGCAGAATAACACACTTCTGGTTGTGCATCTGAATCCCAGATGTGGGTGTGTGTGTCAGAGTGCATCTCCTCTGTTAAACGGCGCTGAGGTGGCACTGATGAGTCAGCTTGCATGAATCGAGAGATAACGGTGAAGGAGGGAGGAAGGATCTTTCTTCTATCATTACACCTGTTGTCGCTCCCGCATTGTTGCTGAGATCGGTTGCCAGGAGAGCAATTATTACAGCTGACGTCTCTTAAGACACTTATTTTGTTCTTTACCGTATTTTTCAACAACTTTTAATAAAAGCTGAACATTGAGTTTGAAGTTTGAAAACCTCCTCTCCACATTCCTCACCTCAATTCCTGGCAAACATCCACAGTCGTTGGGTTTGTGAATACATTCTCAGGCTGAAATAATCTGGACTCAATTATAAAGGAATGGACCCAACGATAAGCTTGATATGTCCAAATATTTGAGAAGGATGTAGTTTTTATTTCAGAAATCCGCTTGTTGACAAAGCAAAGACGCTTAAACTAAGCTGGAGTAGGAGAACATGCAGGAGAGTCGTTTCTTCTCAGATGTCCAGTGCACATCTGGAGCAGCTGTGGCAGAATGAGCCAAGCAATCAATGTTGGTGTGTGTGTGTTTGTCGCTTCAGGCTGGCGAATGGTGCGAGCCGATCACGTTGCGTCCGCCCAACGAGGCTACATCCTCCACTCCTGTTCAGTACTGGCAGCATCATCCAGAGAAGCTCATCTTTCAGTCCTGTGACTACGAAGCTTACGTGAGTCCAAACCCTTTAACCTGGTTCTTACAGAGTCAAAGATGCACATGCAAACCCATTAGAATTAGACGAAATGTCATGTAAAAGGTTTTGAGCCATCAACAAGGTTCTGGCGTTATTGTGAGTTGAGGTTGCAGATTCTGGTTGGCGGTGCAACTGTGTTTCAACCATTTGACTTCGACTTTCAACCTCCAATGAAGGAATGTTTTATGTCAGCATGAAAATAAAAGAAGTTTAAAAGAATATTTAAACTTCTTTATGTGCAGAGCTGTAGAAAAGACCAAAGACTTAACACTGAGCTACAGAGACATTTGAAATGAAATCAATCAAACCAAAGCTTCACCAGCCTAACGCACTCTGTATTAAACTTTACTTACTCAATTGAAACATCTTCAATTCACAAGAGAAAAATCAGACGATGTTAAAATCAAGCGGCGCGTTGCGTTCAGGTACGCAGTACGGCATTTACCAGACAGATTGGTGAGGTGTTGGAGGAATCTGGTGCATTCAAGTACAACCAAACAACATTAAACATTTTTGACTCACAAATATTGGCATTGTCTAATTAAAAAATAATCCTAGATAACATGCAGACCATTTTAAGTGTCCTTAATATTGTATATGATCTGTCCAGGTATTGGCTACACCACTTTATTCTTGATTGGTTGGAGAAAATTGGTCACTTTTTGTAATTTCTAGAATGAAATAAAATGAAATATGCTTAGAAATGTATGAGATTCTTTGTTCACAGCGCAATAGTGAAAACAATTAGACATTTTATTTAGTCTTTCTTGATTAAAACAAATCAGAAACGTGCTGACCTGTGGTTTCTGAGAGCCGTTACACAGTAGACGGACGGATCCACATTAATGCAACACTAAACACTGCAAATAATCCAAGTCCAACTGTTTCCTGTTGATTCTCAGTTCTGTGCTGACTGAACACTGGAGATCAGTTTCACCTGCACTCAGTTTTTTTTAAATCCAGACTTTCGGTTGGTTACATAAAAGACGTTTCATGTCCGCGTAAGCGCAGAAAGAGCCGCGAACCTCTGGAGGGTTTCAGTTATACACCGAGCATCCGGACTGAAAATGATTTCTGACTCGCTGCAGGGAAACCACTGCAGAGAGAAATGAAATCTTAGGAAGATTGAGAGGAAATGTAAGTGGATCTCTCAAATAAAATTGTTCTGATTGATTTGACAGCGTTGCAGTGGAGATATACTACAGTTATGAGCTAAATCAGTGTCAGCGCATGAATTAAATAAATGGAAAAGCTTATCTGAACGTAATTTGAGGAAAAATCCGGTGCAGCTCTGCCAGAGAAGGTATAAATTATAGATCACCAACACATGCAGGGGAATGAATCAACTTAATATTTCTCACAAGTGGATTGGTCCCAGCTTTGTTGAAATGTAGGCATGATTTTAAAATATATTGTCTTTGTTTGGATGAAAAGTTTGACTGTGAACTGACCAAACATGCTGTTGAGTGTTTGTGCAATCGACAGAGAGAATACCAAGAAATTATCAGGTAAAATACTCAACTAAAATGTTGTTGCTATCAGCCGAACCATCTATCTGTAAACATGCATCTCCTCTAACGACTCCAGAGCCGACAGAAATCAAGCTGTTGCTCCAAATCCCAGCAAGTTACTGGAGCTGGCCGTGTTCACCAGTAATGCTCACACAGATGAAGCCACGACTGGTGGAAAAACCCATTTTATGACACGGTTCACACAACAAACTGGAGGGTTTATTAAGAAGGGAAACATTAGTGAGCACTTCAGGTAAAGATGTGTGAAAGCTGTGCTAGTGGGTGTCTTTTGGGGGTTTTTTGGCAGCATATTTACACACTGAACATTTCAGAAAACCTCAACAACTCACTGATTTCGACAAAATTATTAGTGGAACAATTATTTGCATCTCTGCTGTCAAAAGAGCAGTGTGAGTTCAGCAAAGTCCCACCATCATAAATGTAAACATGGTGGGGCTTTTTTCTGTTCCACTCCAAACAGCCATTTGGTGTATGTTGCTATGGAGACTTGGTGACCCCATTTGCTATAAGTACGTAAGCTTTACAGACTTTTTTCTCTTCTCCCTTCTTCATCATCCTCACTGTGTGGTTGCAGGAAGAAACTGTTCTCTTCTAGGCTTTTGTGTCATCATGTTATATTTATATCCCACAAACTCGGAGAGTCATGGATTACAAATTGTTAGTTCCTAAAAACTCTATTCATATAAACCAGAAAGAAAATCTGTAGTTACTGTTCATCTAAAGGAATTGATAGAGATACAAAGTAAAAATGTGAATCTATTTTGTGCTTTTAAAACATTTTCATGGTGTTATAAATAGCGCAGAGTTTAGCTGTAGGACCAGTAGGAAGTTGTAGGAATATGCAGCGTCTAAACCCTTATTTTATTCTCTAATGTTTTTCCTTTTTAGAGACAGTGGTGGTAATTTATTTCACCAGGGAAACACGGTGGTGCTTTCAAACAGCACCTCCAGATCCCCGTTCCTTGTCCAGCAGGCTAAAGGAAACTCAGAAAGTGAGATAAATGAGCGAGAGCCACAATGGAGTGAATGCCAGCGAGGTGCCAGGAGCTGGAGGATGGACAGAAATAAATTGGATGGAAAAGACACTGATAAGGCAGCTTTGTGTTTGTTTTGATGGGCGGATGGTAAAACGCCAGAATCGGTTCTTGTTCTTCAGTGCTGAACAAACGAAACGCTCTCTGCTGCTTTCAGCGCCGACTTTGATGGCGTCTTTATTGTGATAGCTTGCAGCCACAGCACAGGAAATATATCAGCTCACAATTTAGCAAAGTCATGCTAACATTATTAGCACCATCGTTAGCGGCCAACGTAATCCAAGCAATAACAGTGGAGAAACACTTTGGAAGATAAATCCAACATAGTAAAATCTTTTTATTGAATTCACAAGACGAAGAAAGAGTAATAAAAACCTGCTTTTCACGACTGAATGTAGACTGAAGCGTCACTTTTAAAAAATAAAGATCTAATACAAACTTTATGACTTTTTGTCCAACCTCGATTGTCTCACTTCTCCAGTTTTGTTCTCAATCAAACAATTTTCCAACTAGACTTATTTACAATAAGAGTAATCATCCAAAAGTTCTTATTATTCTCATTTCCCAGCGCCGTTCCTCTCCTTCCCAGATAAACTTTGGTTTCTGTCCAGTCTTTTTGTTCTAGTGGTTTTAAACTTTTTAGTTGTTGCTGACTGTAAATTGGTATGTCATTTGGAGCAAAGTTAAACAGATGAGACCAAAAATCTTCAGGTACTTCCCCTCTAATTCACTAAAATCCTTGTTATGTTCCCACTTTAGAGAATAAGGTCTCCTCTATAAGCTGATGGGCAGCATGAGGTGTTGAGTGTTGTTCCTGTGTAACACCGTCACTATTAGCAGATGGTTTTAAATGAAATTCTGCTTGTTCAGACTGAAGGGTCAGACAGAGAGCAGCGCTTCTGGAGCTACGGCAGCCTCTAAGGTTCATGTAATCACAGCTGTCAGTGTTTGTGTGACTCTAATGAAACTATTTAGCTAAACGTGACAAAAATGCATAAAAAATATGAATTATTGGTGAAGTAAAAGCTTGTATTCCACCAAGGTGTCTGTCGGTACTCAGACACTTTGGCGGAATACAAACTGCTGGTGCCGGTAATGTCTGCTGGACGGTCCGTTCATCACTGGACCGTCCAGTGACCGTTATATCATCTTCATCGTCAAAACTGCACACAGTCATTTCCTCATGTTGGTCTTAGAATAGAGCATGAGTCTAGGTTGATGCTTGTTCCTTTTTCTTGAAAAGAATCAAATTGACGGTAATAAAATTCAGGTTTCCGTAACTTTTAGATATAAGAATAAATGGATGGAATGAAACTTTACCATCTGTTTGTCCTTTAACTGTGCTTGTTGACTTGTCAATGCATCCAGCAGAGTTTTAATTAGGCTGCTGCAATCTGGCGCTGACAAACAAGCTAACAGCTTCTGTTTGTGTTTTCTACAGTACCTGGGCTCCATGTTGGTGAAGGAGCTGAGAGGGACGGAGTCCACACAAGATGCCTGCGCTAAAATGAGGGTAAAGCTCAGTCTGACGCACTTCCTTTCTACGTTTTAACCTGCAGGTTTACCGGCTGCGTACCGGCAACAAGATGCCAAAATAAGGGGAAAAGTTTAAGTCATATTTGCAAAGTCCTCAGTCTTAAGACCTTTGCTGTAACATCTCTGTCGTTCAATGAAGGCCTAAAAAAACCTTCCTGTCAAATAACTTTTCCATTAAACCTATATTACCTCAGGTACACTAGCTTTAATCCAGCCAAAAAATAGATCTAATTGTGTCCTTATTTTTAAAAATAAATGTTTTATCATTGGTTGTACCTCTTTATAACAGCTTATTGTGTTTCTCCTACTGCCTGTCTGCTGTAACCCAGACTTCTCTCTTTCTGAGCTGCTGCAGTGTAAAGATCGCTTTTAAAATTCATGAGCAGGGCGTCCCGTTCTCTTTTCTCCATTTTCATTGCAGCATCTTTCCTCTCAACTTTCTGCACCGTTGCTCGGCCAACCCCTTTGCAACACGCCAAGGTTGCAAAGGAAGTGCAATGAGATGCACATTGCTAATGTACCTCCACCTGCCTCACCTGTGCCAGCAGCTCCTTTTATCCATCCCTTGATAGAAACAGAGATGTTTTAACTTCCAGGTTCACAGACGAGCGAGGAAAAGCAAAATGCAGTTGCTGTTGGCATAACCTGTTCGTAACCGGGTCGATATACTGCAGAGAGGATGAACAAGAAAACAGAAAGATATAGAAAATGAAGTAGGCAGTAGATTCTCACGAAGGACAAATTGTTTATAAAATGTGGAAGAAAGAGAAAAAGAAGAAGTACTCTGCTCACGTCTTTGAATATATAACAGCTTTTGGCAGGTCGAGCTCTTTGCTGCATAATCTCTTCAATATGTGTGCGTAATTAAAAAGAATGAGGTGAGATATACTGCAGGGGCTTAATGAAGTGCCAAGTGGTATAGAAAACGATTTGGTTTAAAATTTATTTTCTGTTGATTCTCCTGGAGTTGATATGCTTTTAATGGAGGAGGAAGCCATCAATAAACAGTTGAATGAGCTTCTTAGATGGCGCTACGTTTTAGGCTGAGGCAAACTGATGCAAAGTTTAAAAGTCACAGCTGCCTCTTCTTTCTGTTTCTGCATTTTATCTGCTGTGCCCTCCAAGAAGTCGACGGAACAGATGAAGAAAGTGCCGACCATCGTCCTCTCCGTGTCCTACAAGGGAGTGAAGTTCATCGACGCCACCAATAAGGTAACGGCGCGCAGTCCCAGCGACGCCTACACTAAATAACACATGAAAGGTCAGCGAAGATGAAGGGAAGAGTGGCATTCAGAGGTGTCATGTCTGACTCTGAACAGGATCAAAGTTTGGAAGTTTGCTGTATTCTTCAGCTTTAAAACGGGCCGCCGTCTTTAGGGAACTGATGAGGAGGATCTCAGGAATAAACACTAAAACATCAGTAGTGTAAAAATAACACCAATTCATCTAAGGGTTTAACCAAGCAAGTAAAATTTAGTGATGTCTGAAAACTTCTGACACAGGAGGTCAAAACACAGATCTGGAGATACAGTATGGGTCAACAACATAGTGAATGGAAGAAGTTAAAAATCATAAAGAAGACCTTTTTGATCTGTCTGGTGTCCTTTCTGTAGCTGTTCATAATATCTGTTGTTGTTTCAAAGCAAACAGACACACATCTGTGATCACTTAACTCCAGTCTTTAAAAACTCTAAAACGTTAATAGTATCTATTTTGGAGGGAAATATGCAGAGCTGACTAATGACTGGTGTAAGTATGATCTGTTATACCAACAGATTATGGACATTATAGATTACACAGCCCTCGTCTATAATCTGTAGATTTGAACCACTTTGCTCGCAAAAGCAGTGATAAATATCTGTTAAATTTTTACCGCGATCCTTAATTTCCTGCGTCAAAGACCAAAAGTCCACCTGACGTTGAGTGAAATGTCCCCCACTGATATTATCTCACAATAACTATTTATATCTTTCTTCTAAAGAAAATCTGGTGTAACTTTTAAATATTCTTAACTTTGCACAAAAACAATCCATCCAAAGATGATGTATAATTTATTGCTTTAATTAACACAAAGTGCTGATTAAACCAGAAAAGGAACACCAGCAGTCGCTTCTAAAAACTTTCAAGCCAATACTTTGCAATATTAATTATGATTGTGGGATAAATAATAAATCAGTTTGTTTTTCTTTGAAGAAACTGCGTCTTTTTATACTCTTCATTCTGTCCTCTCTCTGCAGAACATCATAGCGGAGCACGAGATCCGCAACATCTCGTGTGCAGCTCAGGATCCAGAAGATCTGTCTACGTTTGCCTACATCACCAAAGACCTCAAATCCAGTCACCACTACTGCCATGTCTTCACTGCTTTCGACGTGGTCAGTCCTGACGCTGCGACTTTACGGGCGCTTCGTGGTTTTTGCCTTCCTGTTCTCACAAACGTTTCCTCTCTCTTCAGAATCTGGCCTATGAGATCATCCTGACGCTTGGCCAGGCCTTTGAGGTGGCCTATCAGCTCGCTCTGCAAGCCAGGAAGAGCGGCCACGGCTCGGCGACGCTCCCCGAAAGCTTCGACAGCAAACCCGGCAAGCCCGTCCCCAAGCCCCGCGTCAACATCCGCAAATCAGTAAGCATCGATCCAGCGGCGAGAGAAAATCCATCCAGAACTATGAAAAAATTTACATTCCATGAAGTAAAAGCTGCTTAAATTTTATTTTATCACTCTTCGTTCGGATGGATTTTCACTTCTTATCATCTTTTAACCCCTGGACTCAAGTTAAGCGTTGTTTTATTAGCTTTCGATGCAACACTAACATCATTCTATTAACCTCCATTTTCGACACATCCTCACATCTCCTCCCTGCTCATTCCCAACTTCTTCACCTCTTGGTCCCGATCTTGTGCTGCTTGTGTCTTCTGTGTGTGTCCCGGCCCAGTGGACGATGTGGCAAAGGTTTATGTGGATATTTAATCTGTTAAGCTTCCACTCGGTCTTGCTGTCCCTGCAGTCTCTTACACACTCGGCTGATTGATGAGGCCTGTTTGCACTTCGCTCCTTGGAGGCTTGCTTGCTCACTCTGGGTTTGTGCGAGTTGTGCGCTTAAAGAATATAATATAACCTGGTGATAAGTTGGTAAAAACATATCAAAAAATAGACGTGTCAGTCCTTTAGAGCCTCATAAAGAGGGAAAATAAAGGCGATGCGTTTGTGTCACGGCTTTATAGTTATATTTGTTTGTTGTTTGAATATCCAAATATTCAGGAATATAAAGCCCCAGTTTTACTACTGTTGAAATGCATGTCTTAAAGAAAAAATCTCCAACCACATAAAGTTCAGGATCCCAATCAAAAATGCAGTCAGACGTTTTTCTGCTCTACTAAGTGGCAAAATTCATAGAAGATCCAGACTGATGGGAGGAATAAAAACATTTACTAAGTTATAAAACGCAGTTATTCTCTCATGCTAATCCAGAGTTAATTCCTGGATCAAATTCTAGACTTTTCTCTACTTTCTAGAAACTCTGGCATGTGAACATGCACATCTATAACATGTTACAGATTTTTACTTGTATTTTTTCCACTCCATGGAAAGGACTCAGTTTGCAGCTGTGACCTTGTTGGGCGACCTTCCAGTTAATTGGAAATAGTATTAAAATTACTGTGATACTTGATTTTTAGCGTCAGTTTAGTCTGCTTGGTTACCCTGGTAACGCTTTATGACTCTTTGCATCCTAATCTTAAGAAGAAAATAAGATGAAAGATGAAAACAACAGGAATATTTTTAATCATAACAAGGTTTTGTTGTTACTCTTCTGTATAAAAGTGGCTTGCCTCTTGTAGTCATAGCAACCCAAAGTGAGTTTGACAACAGTTCTTTAGCCGCTGCCGGCGTTTTAAAATAGCCGCGGTAACATGCCCGGCAGCGCACGGGTCCGCTGGGCTCGGTGTCTGGTTTCTGAGGACGCTTTAGGCCGTAACACACACAGCGTGATGTGGCGAACGCGGTGTCAGAGGGACAGCCTCACTGTCCAAACTTAGACGTGAGATGCTGTTGAAAGAGCAGCGAGAGGAGAGAAGAGACGGCTAATGAGCCCACATGCTGTATCTGTGAGTGATCATATGCCTACAGTAGAGATGATGGATGACGGCATATGTACGCACATTCTGCTGAGTCTGCAACCACTACATTAACAGTTATTTGTAGTTTTTTTCATCTCCGGCCTTCGTGTGTGTGTGTATGGTCTAGTTAAAGGCTTGTGGTGTGAAAACACTGCAGCACTTCCTCTAGAGTCTGCAGATCTGTAAAGTTAGGCCTCTGATGCAACGTCGCTGCTTCTTTTACGATTACAGACAAGTAATGTGAGTCTATTTTATTTTAAGACTGACGTGTAATTCTGTATCCGAACGTGGATGGAAAAGCTTGCCAGCACTATAAAAACAGGCTTGTTGCATAGCTGCTGTAGTCTGTCATGGTAACTCAGCTTCTTGGATGCCAAGTACTCCACAAATGATTGCAATAAACACAGAACTGGGTGGGATATTGACTAATTTATATTGGGTATAAAATTAGCGCTTGTTATTTGCCAGCTTGGATTTCTCCACAGAGGCGTGGCGCCCCTCTCTATCGCCCTCTGTTGGTGGATCTCTGAGCTGATGATTCACTACTTCTTACTGCTGCTAACTAACTTTGTTGTAAATTGTTTAGGTTGGAGTCGAACTCTCGCTCATTAAGAGAACCGAGGTAGTCCGGGGATCTCATTATGATGCCTTCTGGGTTCAAAACTTTAAAAGTCTTCCAGGCATGCCTGCATGTTAGAGGGCCCTCAGGTGAAATTTGTAGGCTTAACGGCTTTATGAAGCCTTGGGGGGATTTAAAACCCCGAGGAGGAAACTGGTTTCTGCTGCAGTTGCTTCCCTGACCTTGGATAATCAGAGGAGCAAATCGACTACAAATAACAGAAGTATAGATTTCTTTGAAAGTTAAAAACGGGAATCTAATGTCTGGTAAATGTCACAATAAGAGTGAATCATTAAAAACCCAGACAGACAATCCATCTGAATCTTCCAAAAGGAAATTTAATCCGCGTTAAAGTGACAGATAAACGTTGCTGATCTCAGGTTCTGTTTAAAGAAAAGGTTCTAAGTATTTACTTAATAATCACCTTTGGTATAAAACAACTCCAACCTCAAAACTGTCACAGCATTTTGTGCCACTGCTGTTTATGACCTGAGTGACGTTGGCTGCTGCCCAAAATTGGTCTCAAACGTTTCTGCAGCAAAAACGTTTGTTTGTGCCGCTATCATTTTAAAGATGTTAAGAAATGTTTCCAGAGGTCACGGAAGGTCAACCGGACCTCCCACCTTCTTCTTTGCTGCACAACTACATTTGTGCAGCAAACATTTCAGTTTGTGCTGCTTTGGCTTTGAAGATGTTAATGAAAGCTTAAAGGTCATTTTGATGTCGTAAAAGTGGGGGGACTGCTTGACCTTTAAACTTTATTAATATCTTCAAAGCCACAGCAGCACAAAGAAAAATTTTGCTGCACAAACGCAGTCGAGTTGATGCTAATTTGATTTGAAGAAGGTGGGAGGGGTGATTGACCTTTCATGACCTCTGGAAACATTTCTTAATATCTTTAAAATGATAGCGGCACAAACACACATTTTTGCTGCACAAAAGATTGACACCGACTCTAACCAGCCAATAGAGATGGCTGGTTTCTATTGGTTCAACAAAATGTAGCTTATTTAGAAGCTAGAGTTTATTTGCACAGAAAGTGTGACTGGATCATAAACGGCAGGGAATTAGTTTTTTATTTAAACAGAAAAGTATCATTAAACTATTTATGCAGCAGTAGAAAATTATGTTTATTGATAGATTGTGATAGAAGTGGATAGGTGTGTGAAGTCTGTTCATGTACTTGATAAATATTTGTGTTCGGGATAAAGTACATTGTCTTCAAGATTTTGCTTTTCCAGTTATTTGTCTTACAGAAAAATCTGCTTAATTTACTATTTTTAGAAGAAATCATGCCTGTTGAGTAGATCTTCTCTGGCTGGGCCAGCTAGGCTGCTGCCATTTTTCTCTCTAGTAAACAAGATAAATGTAGCAGTAGGAATTTTTCTGCTGATTATTTTTCCCTTCTGAACAAAGATTCACAGATTTTCTGTCTGTGGGATTGCAATGTCCACTTTCAGTTGAGTTTTTTCTGTCAGCCTTGCAAACACTAATTTCCCGAACTCTGCTTGTTCTGTTGCTAAAGTCCTTCTAGCTGTTGCCGTGCAGAAGTTGGTGGATTAATGTGGCGTAACGTTGCTTTTTCCAGCTTGGGTTTGGCTGAACTGCAGTAACGATGCTGTCCTACGCTGTTGCCAAGGCAATGAGTTTGCTGCCATGTCGTTGCCATGGTTTTTGCTGTGCAGCTGCTGTGTCGTCGTGGTTTTTGCAGTGCCGCTTGTTGATGTCCGTGCCTGTAGAGGTCGCCCACGTTGACGAGTTTGACCTCTGCCCCTGTAGGTTATCATGTCTCCCTCCAGCCGCTGGTCGCTGGGCCACATTTACACCCCCCACCGGCCTCCTCTTCACCCTCCTCTTCCTCCCCCTCGACTCTTCCATCTTCCTTACAAAGCTCACTTCCAGGTCCTTCACACTTTTCCTTCTTCTGTTCTTTATTCCCACATGATTCTTAGTTTATCCATTCAAAACTGCAGTTTTCTTTGTCCTGTTCTCTTTCTTGTATCCATATTCATATTTTAGTAACACAGCTGTGGGAAAAATAAAAGCTAACCTATTTCTCTTGCCTCGGCTTTAGCGCTTCAGTCTGTTTTGTGTCCCACAGTTTCCATTTAGCCCCTGGACAGAAAGAGAGTCGTACAGATAAACATTAAAATAGCATCACTGACGAAACAGAAGTACAACAGGTTCATTTGTAAAAGTTTTAATGTAGCCTGTCGTCCTTGCAGAATTATTAAAACCAGCTTTTGTCAATTGATCAGCAATATATGTAGTTGTTGCATCCATAAATCTTTAAGCGTTTTGCTTGGATCCTCTTGAGCTCAAGCCAAAACAATCCTGGAGGATTTAGATAAGATAATTTTATTTATATAGCATATTTCAAGCAACAAGGCAGTTCAAAGTGCTTTAAGGAAATCCAAAACTAAACATTGGTTCCCCATGTTTAATAAGAATAAGTACATGTTGGTTCCAGTCGTTCTGGGTTGAGTTCTACATCATGATAGTCGTGGAAGAAGTTGAATTTTGTCTCTTACAAACCTTTTGTTTGGTTCTTTGGTAACACTTTATTTGAAGGGGTCTGCATAAGACTGACACCACGCTGTCATAAATATAACACCTGTCATGAACATGAAGGAGTATTTATGATTGTTTATGACTCTTGTCATGAAGTGTCTTTCGTTAAATAATGACACTTGATGCAGAATTTCTTCAAAAGTTGCATTAAGTGCATTATTTACCATATTACCCTTCATGACAACAGTCAAACATTCATGAAGACCCTTTATGAACATAAACCGGTTCAAATAAAGTGTTACTTCTTCTTTTGACTAGATTGTAATCAGATTTCAGTTTACCAGAGTCCACCAGGCATGTAAATAAAAAGCCTTTGTGTGGTTTATGATGCCATGCGCTAACGAGGTTCTTTGGACTTTTGGAAGAGAAACAGCATCTACAGCATCCTGCTCGGCAGTAGCCAGTAGCTGCTTTTTGTTTTTGCGTAGATTCACAAAATCTACGCAACCTCCATGTGGAGGTTGATACCAACAGCAGCTCATGTCCACTGTTAAGAGCAGTGGAGGCCTGTTTAATTTCCAAAAGGACAGAGCACCCTGTTCCAGTGCCTGGCAACAACTTGCACTCAAACTAAAGGATGTTCATCGTAGTGCAGGACGCTGTAAGTTAAATAGGAAATTATGTAGCTCATGTCTGATTTTCTGTCTTGGATTCTCGTCTTTTTGCGCCAGATGGAGCAGCCGTCAATGGACCAGAAGGGCCATGCTAACGTGCCGTGGATTGTGGAGCCCGGACAGGAAGCAAAGAGAGGAGTCAACACCAAGTACGAGACCACTATTTTCTAACATACACCCGCCTTGTCCACTCCTGTGTGTGTGTGCCTTTCAGAAGTTGCCCTGTATCGGGGCCCAGCCCCGGAGTTGGGCACGAGCGACGCACGCCGCCGCGTCACCTCACCGGCTGAAAAACAAATACTTTACACCTCGTCCCCTCCCCGTTAGCCCAGCCTGTCCACTGCATGATGACGATTGGCGCTGCGTTCTCTTTTTCTTTCTGCTCTCCCAGGCCTCGTCCTCCTGCCTGCAGGGCTATCGCATGTCCTTTGAACCCAGGGTAGTGGTGCATTTCTGACTCCACCTGTAGGGGGATGGTCAGCTCAGTTTTTGGTTTTTGTTTGTTTGTTTTTTTTTTTTTTTTGTTCAGTTGCTCTGCCTTTAGCTTCTTATCTCTCCGTTTTTAAGCTCCATCCCTCGCTTTTCTCTTCACATCAGCCCCTTTGTCTAACTGTTTCTGACAACTTTAAAGATTTAACAAAGAGTACTGCTCTAAGAGCTGTAACAGTGTTTTAGCTGTCTGTTAAGCCGACAAAGACGAGGGATGTTGTCTGAACGGGACAACAAGCTTCTGCAGCATTTTTTTAATAACGAAGAGAGGCTGTAGCACAGCGTAACTTTGACTGAAGCTGATTCAGCTAGCAGGCTACTAGAATGTATTTAAACTTTTCGATTCTTGATATCAAGTTACTTTTTTGGAGAAACTAACAAACTTGTGAATTTCTTTGTGAAATTAGACTTTAAACTTGACCTGTGACACAGGCAGACGTTACTGTTTTTGTTTTTCTAGGGTCTTTTTCAACACGTTTGTTTATGTGTTCGGGACAAACCGAGGCGCTCTGAGTTTATTTAAGGGATGGGGAAAGAAACTCGTGCGTAGACGGTATAGCATGTGGCTTGTGGGACGCATGATGGCCATTTTGGATTTGCTGAGCAAGGTGGCCAGTGGAGAGGCGGGGTGTGAGGGCTCTCTGGATAAGTGATGTCATCTCATTTTGCAGGGCAATGGCGGACGCTCATGTCTATTACTGTGGAATGCAAAGAATGTAGCCAGCCCTATTCATGGACCTTGTCACACTTACAATGCAAAATGGACTGCAAACGGACCCTCATGCTCACTTTTTAAAAACAAACATGGACGCTGCTCCACAATGTTTTGAGGTTGACTACGAAATGTTCCCACCCATCCACACACACTAACAGGACAGCGTTGCGATAAGACGACCCGTCTGCTCTGAATGTACACTTACTTGAAAGCAGCCTCAAATATCTGCGACTCTAGCGGGATCGGTTTTATGCAGCCCACCTGGGAGGCATGATGCTTGAACTCTGGAAACAGGACATCGGTGGGCATGTTTAACACTTTGGCATGGGTTCCAGGATATCTGGCTGGCTAATTTCTTTTTATTTTCTTTAAATGTCAGAATAGAAAAAAAATAAAAACATATGCACAACTGTATAAATGTGATTGGATTTGCTGCAACAACACGCTAAAGGTGCAACAGATTAGTCACGAGAAGCCGATGTGAACACAACAGCATCTAGCGTTAAAAAAAAAACGTATTCGTATTGCCCGACATTTTAATGTTTATTATGAGAGTGTTATATTACCATGATGATAATCCTTGTGCAATTCTTGTCTACTGTTGTCTTAATGTTACATTATTTTTCTATGATATGCTGAGATGAAAACTTTGAGCCTGACAATGATGGCAATCCTTTAAAAAAAAATAAATCAAATCTGAGTTTAGCTGTTCATACTTGTACAGAGAGTGAATGTTGCAGGTTGCTTGCTAATTCCTAGGTCAGGTCAACCTCCATTTCTCATGGGGCTCTACTCTTACCTTGCAGATGTACTATTTTAAACGCAGTATTACTGTATTATTTGGATGAAACATTATCCAACTATAAAATGTACATAGATATTTTGCCAACTCATTGTTAATACATGAAATGTAAAGAGAAAAGAATAAAGACTTTGCAGTACATGGCACTGGAAACAAGGTACCAAAATAAAGGTTTGACATGTCAAAAAGTGGTAGATTGTAGAGGTTGTATTTTGAGTGAAAATATGGATCATATGGTGACATCACTGCTGATTTACTAATATATATATTATATAAATACAGGCTTGGGCTTCCAGCACACTGATTTTTGTAATTTGGGCCATTATTTATATCCTTGTAAAGCACATGAAATAAAATCTGACTTGTACAACCATATTTATTCTAAAGATGTCATGAATTATTCCCATTTTAATTAACTTTAGAGGCAAATTAGCAGTGCAGCCTCATAATGCTGCAAGAAAAGTGTAACTTTTCAAGCCCAATTGCTTTTCATGTTCAATTTTGTTTGGCGTATAAAACACTTACTCCATGAAGGATTTAAATCCAGGCTGCGACGTCAAGAACTCCTCCACTACAAAAAATAGAACATGATTTGCGACTTGAGGAACCAAATTAAAGAATCAAACATCAAATGGAAGCTCTAATCTGTCATCACAAACATAAACCCTGTGTGTAAACGTCTTTATGCAGTAAAACTATCAAAGCAAAGCAGTGAAGGATTTACAGCAAACAGGAAGAGGCTGGCAGCAAATCACATGGACACACAGAGTCTACAGCTTTGAAAAGGTAAGAGCTAACCACACGTTTACATCACAACATGTTCAGTTTCCAACGCTCACAGCACTGCTGGGGGAAAATTACATCTGATATGAAGCCACAGCCAAAAGCAGACTGGACAACGTCACAATTCAACATCGTCACTCGTTAACAAGCCAGTCAGAAAATAAAATCTCATCTTTTTACAATGAATGAAGTACACGACAGTGATTCCAGCGTTTAATGGCAGAAAACAGTGCTAACCTCCTTCAGCTTCAGCTCAAACAACCTTGCAGATGCATCCTGCATTCAAGGTCTGCAGCTGGGAAAAACTTCCAACTTCCTAAAATAGCAGCCAACTTGGACACAATCAACTTTTGTTTCCACTCTTCCTATCTCTGCTCCACTACAGTGTGGCACAATATTGCAGTTTTGACATGAAATTCATACAAAACAACACAACTGTTTGTTGACCTACAGCATTAATTCATCAGTTGTGTGTTGAGCTAGAACGGGGTGACATTTACAGCGAGCGTCTGGACGAGGATGTTTAAGGGCAGTAAACAGCAGAACGAGGCGCTCACAATCTGTTTCCAGGCCGGACCGTTCCCATCTGCAGCCGGCAGATCGGAGCGCCGATTATTTACTGCCTATGTGCAACTGGATGCTTTCTGCTCAACCTGACAATGGTAGTTATTGTATGGAGAGTCGACTAGTGCAATTTGAGATATTTTTCTTTTCTAGATTTAGCCAGAAGAGAAGCTGCAGGACTTACTGAGTCAGAAAGAGCAACTTTAATAAAGATAAAGCGTTGCAGTTGTATCTATATGTCAACTAGCTGCAGCAAAATGTTATAAAAAAAACAAAAAAACAAGGAAGATGACATGTTTTATTTCATTATGTGTGTCAGACTGTGGGACTAAGCCAAAGTTACAGATGGTGTGTGCTGCCCACGGCTACCAACTAAATGAGACAATAGAAAAAAGCTGCTCATGTAACAGTCACAATTATATCTGGCATTTATTCAACACACACAGTTTTGTCCTGCTAATGTATAAAAATCAACTCCCCACACACACCAAGACCTGCAGACGCAGTTTATCTTGCGTATTAAACACCTAATGAATTTGGATCTGCACCAAGAAACTGTTTTCCACAAAGACAATTTCAGCTGAACACAAACATGTTGTTATGCACCTGGCAGATGTTGTGCTACAGCAATCACATTATCATAATGCGCTGAAAGAAGCCAACACAGAAGTGGGCTTGTTGAACAGTAGACAAACATTTTGGCTTGTGACGTAATGCGAGGAGCAGAAAAAACACTGACCATCCCCCCGTTACATTCGTTCCCCTCTAATCTACCCCCTCCCCAACACCACCACCGCAAGCCCCCATCATTTCCCGTATCCTCCAACCCAAAGCCTGACAGGTATGGGGCAAAGTGAGAGTTCATCTATTAAACTCGCTGAATACATAAACTAAAAGCTGGATCATAGACATTTTTTATAAACGTATTTGTCAGCCTGCCTCTTTATTACTAAATTGAATATAATTTCAGATTTTTGTATAACTTTTCTTCAAGTTAACTTAGAGAGTGAGCTATTATTGTTACACATTAGTTTTCTAAACTACAAAAACATAACTGCTAGGGATGCTCAAATATGAAAAATTGGATATTGTTATCCGATAGTAACACTGCTGTTATATTTTATCTTATCTATTTTTTTATCCGATTACTCGATTACTAAAATATTCATTTACAACAACCCTAGTTGGACCATAGGAAGTATTCGTCATTAGGTTTTGCTACATTTTCTGCAGCTGGTTGCAGAGCTGATGCTTTCCTGTACGGTCGGTTCTGTGGGAAATCCACTCTAAACAACTCATGCAACCACAGGCATGTCCGTGATGAGAGCTGACAGGTTCTCACCGATGTCCTGGCCAGCCTCTCTGAATCACGTTTGACATCCCAAAGCTGATGCGACACAGTGGTCTCAGATCAAGTCGTCTCCCAGCGGTCAGACATCATGACAGCCGTGACGGTAAGAGAAAAGCTGCTTAAGTCACCTCTCTAGCAGAAGCAAGAGAGAGGAGACATATTATGCAATTAGGGAATCGGGGAGATGGTGTCACCAGACATGGAGTACGGACTTGAAGAAGCTTCCCTCATTCTGAATCACTGATGGTGTTTGAGAAAAGAAAAACATAAGTTGTTCTGTCTGACCATGCTCACTGCCAAAGACCCACGGTGGCTTTGGATAATCTTTGGAATACATTTTTATATTAAATGAGTTTGGGGGGAGGAAACATGATTAAAACAAGCATCTCTTTGGCACGAGATGCCGAGTGCAGAGGATTATGTTTTCTTAGAATTAAGATTGCGAGCAGAGGAAAGCGGCTCATCTGTATTTACTGACTGTCCAGATAGAAAAGTCTTGGTTTTAGCAGGACAAAAAACAAAACCAAAGGATCAAAATCAATTTATGGTTCGTGTTTGTTTAAGATTATGAATGCTTCAAATCTCTACCGCAAACCAGTGAAACCAGACCTGACTAGTCACAGGCAGGTTTACTGTTCTAACAAGATAAAGAGTTCATTTCCCCCGCTGTATTATAAGCCTGGCGGGCCACCAGGCTTTACTTGTGCCCCCACCATTGCTTATTTAAGTTTTTTTTTTTTTTTAATGCTTGCATTTTTTAAGACTTTATAGTTGGTGTTCAGTTGGTAATCTTCCAATCACGCATAATTATCAAGTGATATTTTCAAATTTCCTGTCAACTTTAAACATTTTTTAACTCAAAAATTCAGCGGGCCCCAACCACCAGGCTTAGCAACCATAATCAAACCAGACAACTTTCACGTGTCCAAAGTCAGAAAAGAAGGCTAGCTTGATGCTAATGTCTATGTAAATCTGATTCATTGCTAACAATTAGCTGCAGGGCTTAACAAGCTAATCCTGATGTGCACAAACTTAGCATTATTTAATCACTCGTGGGAAAGATGGGTGACGTTTTTAATTATAACTAAGTCCCGTGGCATTTTGTGTAATTCTACAAAGTACATCAAAAATCACTAAGTGTGGTATTTCTTGACTCTATATTATTCCTTATATCCATTGAAATAAAGAAATCCTTCAGATTATAATTATTCTAACAACAATAATCCGTCTCGAACCAAAGCAATTTAATCAAGATATACATTTTGCTTTAACTTTTTTGTGAAAATATAATATATTATTCAAGGCTATATCACATAAGTCTCATACTAGTTCAGAGCAATGCGGTGCCTTCAGCATAATCAGGCTCATGGACTTTTCTAGGGCAAGCTTGCTTAAACAGAGAAACTCCTCCACAGAGTCCATCTGTTGTAATAAAAAGCTCACGACAAGAGTATTAACCAAGCAAAAACCCATCAACTACTTTCATAAAGCGGCCATCCAAAATCTGGGTTTTGTAAGCAAGATTTCATTCTACAAATGAGAACAAGTATTTTTTTTTAAGCACATTAAAGATGGGAAGAAAATGCGCAGAAGCTTCCTGAGGCTAAGTAGACGACAAGCCCGCACAGCTCCTCACGCTTTTCTACTCACTCTGCTCCAGATCTGTCTGCCTTGCTGAGCGAAGAAGCTCAGAAGCAGCAGCAGCACTAATTGTTTGAGACAAGCGATGTTTATGACTAAATGGTGTGAACAGCCTGGTAGCAGTAAATATGCTCATGATTTCCTTAAAAGAAAACATGTTTAATATGACTCAGTTTGGTTCTCGGTATTAATATAAGCAGAGACAATGAGACGCCTGGTCTTTGTTGGGAAAACATTATGACTAATTTAGGATTTCTGACAAATATTTCTATTCTAAGATGAGCTTGTTCCCAGACTTTGGACTCTGTTAAGATATTAATGGACAGAACCTGCTGGCATCTTTAAGTAATGACCAAGACAGCTTGTTTTCACTCCTGATAGTCTGGTAGAATTGGTTCAATTAGGGACCAAAATTGCAACATTTTCAGCTGGTGCGGTTCGCTTTCACACTGCACTGTTTCAAACAAACCAAACCCTGTGAAAAACTTGTTCACATCCTCGCCTGTGGTGGCGCTGCACCAAGAACTACTGAAGGAACCAACACAAAAACCTCAGAAGAAGACATGACTGCAACTTCCTTCTTCACAAAATGTTAACAAAAATGAAGTAGCGTCAGATTGTACCGGTTGTAAAAATTCCTCTCGTCGTCAGTAAAACTGACCACAAACTATTTTTTCCGCTAACGCTGTGCTCATATGTGTTTGCTATTTACCCAGAATGCCCTGCTCTATTGTCCGGTTCCTGCTTTTGGAGCGGTCTCTGGTCCGTTCGCATCCACATCCGAGACCGAGGTTCTTAGCCCGGAGCAGAGTTCGCTTTTTTGATCTGCATCAGAGTTTGATCGCTAATTCTCTCCTCCCCAAACGAACCAGAGTTTGTAGGAAAATGAACTTAGTTCGATTAAAGCAGACTAAGCAGGGCTGGTGTGAATGCACCCTGAGTCTGAGGCGGTGGTTCTCAACAGTAAGAATATTCTTTCTGGACTGAGAACTGTTTAAGCTGGAGAGTGTCCTATTGGAGACAGACGTGTTCGTTTTCACATGGATTTGTTACCATCTCCACAGTCTGGACAGATGTTCCTCTCTTGGAAAGTACAAACCTAAATTAAAATTTGGCCAATTTAGTAAAAAATCTGAACTTTTCCAAAACACAGAAAACTATAAAAGTAGTCACTAAGATACATTTTAAGTTAGACATAAAGTTTAAACAAGAAAATATAATCGAAACAACATAACTCTGTAATGTACAATGTGGTCAGATAAAACCCAATTCTTTGAATTTCCTGTTGGCTAAAACAGAGAAAAATGTCTTCATGCCACTGTTTCATTTCATTCCTGCCACACTGAAAGTGCAGCTTTAATCTCTAAAAAGACACAAGCTGCTAAAAAAGATTAGGAAATGCATCTCGGGACTTTATAATCTCATCAATGTGCCTTATGCAGATTCCAACCAAAATGCTGGTAAGGCAAAACACAGTCTGCCAGTCCACTCTGCCCAAAGATGACTTTAATGCTGCTGCTGAACTTTATCTGGCTTCAGCCCCTCTGGCAGCGCTGGGTTTTATTTTTATGGTTTGGGCCACAAAACCAAACCACCTTGACTAGAGTTTTTTAAGTGTGTGCACTAAAAGTTTATCTGCTAGGAACTCAACCTCATTTTACCGTTAATGTTTAAATATTCTGTACCCACATTCTGCGAAACCTTGGCAAATTAATACACAGAGGGAAAGTATCAGAATGGAAATTTGTCAAACAGACTCCATTTTATGCATTTTTTATGTCTTGTTCACATCTAATTTTTTCTTTTTTTTTTTTTAGATTCAGGCCACAGTCAGCAATTTGAAATCCGCGTATAGTTCAGATTTTAAGACCTAAAATTAGGATTATCAAATGTTAGACTGTTTAGAAAAGTTGAGACAAATTTGCCTGTCATAATAAGCAATTAATCAATTAATCGCATGCTAAATTAGAATGGCCTCATTAATGTCCATTAGCATGATTTATTGTTTTTCTTGTTTATCTCTTCTTACCAAAAACTGGATGACAAAAGTCTTCAGTCTGGCGTTTTGGTCTCAACTAGCCCTTTTTTTTTTTTGAAGGAATAACTGAAAGATCATTTCATTTGTTGGTTCAGTTGCTTTATTAATTTGTCTTGCGCATTTAAAATGTCCAAAATGTGTTAAATGTTCATTGGAATTTGAAGTTTATTGCTCTTTGAGAATGTGTTATTGCATTATTATGCCATTCCCGTTACCTGAAAATGTTCTCAAAACAACGTTATCTTTTATTGCAATAAGTTCTGGTATAATTTATCCAATAAAATTTGTTATTGTGACACTCTAAACTCATCTTTTTTTTACCACCATGCTTATGAAAATGTTATTTGCTCTTCTGTAACTACTGACACAAAGACTTTAAAATGTCCTTTGTATTTGAACTGTGTTGCTGCCATGTCCAACTTGCCTTATTTTCACCTTTGTTTGCTGCGAAATTAAAAACGCACAAGTAGGCTTGTCACAGTACACAATAGATCAATTAATTGCATGATAAATTAAAAGAAAGTCAATAATCTTCATTTGCTTGATTTATCGCTTTTCTCTTTTCTCATTTACCAAAAACTGAGTGATAAAAGTCTTCAGTCTGGTGATTTGGTCTCAACTATCCCTTTTTTTGAAAGGTAATTTTGTTTACAGAGACTTCATGATTTATTTTATTTGATGTTTCTGTTGTTTTCTTTCTTTATTTTGGATGTTTCAAATGTCTTCTAGTTCCAGTGTTTAAATGTTCATTAGAATTTAAAGTGCATTGATCATTGAGAATGTGTTCTTGCATTTTTATGCCACTATTACTTGAAAATGTCCTCAAAACAACAATGTTATCGTTTATCGCAATAAGTTCTGGGATAATTTAGCGATTCTTCGTCCAGCAAAATGTGACAGGCCTACATACAGGTATAATTTCATTGACTGACTGTTTTTTGGATGGCTGTAGAGGAAGTAAGCCGTCCTGTCCTTTTGCCCTGCGTCCTGTGGCGTCCGTGTGGAAGCTGCTGGTCCGGCAGCGAGAGCAACAGGACCAGAAGAGAAACGGGTGATCACAGCATCTGCTCTTTCTGGGACCTCTTCCAGTTCTGCCTCCGAAACAGCGCCCCATCTCACGAGGATAGCGAAAAGTAAGGTCTGCATTTGTGTCATTTCTTAGTCCAATTGCCTGAGTTTCTTAAATTAGTCCTCGCCATCTGGGCAGATGGGTGAGGTAAAGTGAAACAGCTAAGGAGAAATGGGAAGCAGCCAAACCGTGACAAGCTCTGGCTCTGAGCCCTCTGGCTCGACGAGGGAAAGCAATAAAGGTGGCGTGCAGCTGAGCTAACAGCTGACAGAAACAGGAACCGATCCTTGGCCAAGGTCAGGAAACAGAGCATGCACATATGCACCCACATCCACACGGGGTTGGAGTGCAACAGCAAAACGGGGTCAAACAACACCGGGGAATCATGCTGCTCTGACCCGGCACTCAACAGGGTTCTCAGACTGAATGGACCCGGAGCAGAAGGACAACATTGTGTCTGTAGGTGAGGAATTCGTGTGAATAGTGATCACTGATAGCAGGTATAGTCCAAATGATATAAGCCTGATGCATCCTGTAACATTTGAAACGCTCTACTGACCAGCATGAAACCCATAAATCCTGTTATTGTCGTGACCCGTTTAGGACCGTTTGCAACAACCAGTGATTCAAGCATTCAACAAGAGGCGTTCAAAGCAGCCCCTGTGACCCCTCCTCTGACTGCAAATCAACAAAAATACAAATTTGGCCAACAGCACAGTGTTGTTTGATTAGTGCAGAATTTTTACCAACAAAGTTAAATCTTCCTACAAAAAAAAAGTTAGTAGCAAACAAAGTTTTCATATTTTAGTAACTTGTTTTCCCTTTGAATTCATGGTAAAGACCAATAACGCAGACTCACAAAATTTAATCTCTGGCTAAATACAGAAGTGCTTTCAAACAGAGTGATCTAAATTATGTTTTTATTTTCTTTTATACATACATTAATTTCCAGAACTGAACAGTAAATTGCCTTAAATGTTGACCAAAGGTATGTACTTTTAGCCTATGTTTGTAATAACTTGAAGCCAAGATTAAAAATGAACGACGAATCTGATCGATCGCACGACTTGTTTTGACACAAAAAAAAAAAAAGGAGGAGAAAACTGATTTGGGAATATATTTGAAAATGTGCTGAGCCTGGTTGCTGGACGCTCGGCAGTCATTCATCCAGCGGCCCGTCGTGTTTTTGAGTTAAAAAATGTTTAAAATTGACAAGAAATTTGAAAATATCACTTGATAATTATGTGTTATTTGAAGATTGGAAGATTAATATCTGAACACCAACTATAAAGTCTTAAAAAATGCCAACATTAAAAAAATAAAATAAAATAAATAAGCAATGTTAAGCCTGGTGGGGGCACAAGTAAGCCTGGTGGCCCGCCAGGCTTATAGTACACTGGAGGAAACCCTGTTCATCATGTTTATCCCAAAGAGAGATAAATTTAGCTAGTTTTATTGAGTTAAGAAACTATAATTTTTTAAAATATTTTTGTAGAAAAAAAAATTACTATTTTGGCAACTGATTAGTTTTTGCATTTAAAGCATTCACTAACAAATTAGCTTAATTGTTTAGTTTGTTGAATTTGGCTAATTAGGATCATGAAAATGGGTCAGAATAATGAATACATGATAAAATGACCCACTTGCTGCAGTCATAACCATCTCCTCTGAGAATTTGCATACCTGGATAAATGTGACTATTTTAAACAGGTGCCATTGTGATTGGTTGGCTGCTATATAGTTTGCGTGTATAATTGTAGTTTGCATAGCTACCAGCTTGCAAACTGAAAAATTACCAAACACTGAAAAATTAATGAGAACGTGTGAGTGAGCGGAACAAAAAGAGAGCAGAATAGGTGTTAGACAGCAGACAGAAAGCTAGAAACAAAACCTTTTTAAATCCTCTTTAGTCCCAATGTGTCTACAGACTTTATACTTCTATTATTCTGCATTTCTGAAAACTCACCGCTGCTCGAGAGACTAATTAATGTAGCTGAAACATTTTTTTAAATGTTTTCCAGGTGGAGATTATAATCTGACTTTAAAATAAATCTCAAAATCAAATTTAAAACTAGAGATGCACATTATTGGATTTTTGGCCGATATGTTGATATACTAAAACTCATTTGGCCGATAACCAATAACCGATACCAAGGCCGATATTCTGGTCCTATACCTACTTACTTTTCTATGTATGGCTTTCTCTACTGTGGAAATAAAATACTGCATTATCTTTGTCAATTTAGCAAGCTACCAAATGCAAATGCTAAAATGGAGGCTGAAAATGATGTAACACTTTCAACTTGCATTATGTTTAAAGTCAAATTTATTTATGACATTTGCTCTCGCTAAAACAATGACTCACTCAAACACTCATTGTCACTGGTTCGACACATAAAAACAACGGCTTTTATATCGGTGAGTTGTATTAAATTTTACAGCTAATATCAGCAATACCGATACCACGACGATAATATGGTGCATCCCTATTTAAAACGTATCAAATTGTAACTTCAAGATATCAATTTCCTCTGCACCACATTTAAATGCAAACTTAATTTCATCAGCTTTTTACACCACAACAAACATCTGAGATTGCTGCATCTATGGAGGCAGCACGGTGTTGGTAACTCCAGAAAGCTGTAATTACTTTGACAAAGATTAATTAGGCGAGAATAAGCTGAATTAATGAGGTTAGCACAGACACCTCAGCCAGGCTTTAGAGACGGAGCAGCGCCACTTCTGTTGAGATTTCAAAGGGTGTGGATGAATGAATGATTGAGGTAAACTGACAAAAGACGAAGTGGGGAAAAAGTTGCAGAAATCCGTATTCCTCCAACTTTATAGAAAGAAAAAACTAGAATCACACAAAAGGTGTGAACAGCAAACAAGATCTAATCAGAACCAAGTAAACATTCTCACTTATTTCTCCTGTTGCCTTGTGAATGGATTTAGAAATGAAAATCCTCTGAAAAAAGCAAGTGCATAGCGTCTGAGTATCACATTACACTCTGAATCATTCGAGCTTAATCCTATAGTGTATCGCACCGAATCTACAATGCAGCATAACACCCATGACTATTTATCACTACACAAACAGTAAATAAAGCGACACGTCAACTTTTCATTCCCCCGTCATATATCTGCTCAGAGTGCTGCACCGCGGCTGATACAGTTTCCCAAATCTGACAGTCAATGCTCTAAGTGCAGCAACAGTAACCAGAGACCCCCCAAGATAAATGGCTCTGAGTTCAGTGTCAGGGAGTAGACAACTAATGTAGTCCTGTTTTGACCAGATAACACACACTGCTGCTGTGTGTGCGTGTGTGTGTGTGTGTGTCAGCTCATCGACTTTCTAAATTTATGCAGGACAGATTTATTTAGCTGGTTCTCATCGTAGAAAACAGGAGGCAAGGTCATGGCAGCCATGTTTTACCCTGGAACAACTCTACAGAAATAGTCCAGATTCATTTTCCTACGACTGTTTCTTAAAAACAAACATGTACAACAACATTTTAAGCTCCAACTTGGTAGTTTGTCATTGATTCCCATCTTTTAAAAGCACTTAATAGGAGTTGATAGTTAATTAACATTAGTTAATTAAAGCAAATCATATATAATGTGCATCCTGCACATTTAGAAGAAAATATTTCATAGCAAACCATTCAAAGGTTAAGATTCATTATAGTCATTATGTTTTACTCTAATTCAGTCTAATTATTCAAACAGTGATTAAATCATAGCTTCAATAATCACAGCAAAAAGATAAAAAGAAACTACATTTTTGTAAAATGTTCACCCAAAGTAAAGTGGAAAACATTCAACTAGGGCTGTTGTAAATGAATATTTTAGTAATCAAGTAATCTATTGATTATTCTTACGATTAATCAGGTAATCGGATAAAAAAAGATAAAATAAAACGTTGGTAAATCTGACATAACAGCAGTGTTACTATCGCATATCAACATCAGTCCAATTTTTCACATTTGAGCTTCTCTAAGTTACTTTTCTGTAGTTTAGAAAATTAACCTGTAACAATAATAGCTCACT